>PVKM010015022.1:0-28368 GCA_004027735.1 Carollia perspicillata | reverse complement strand
CTCCTGACCATTCTTCCACAGCAAAGTGCTCCTCTGGAAAAGCTAGGGTGCGTCATTGACATAAATATATGAAGCCAACAGTGCTAGACAGTGATGCAACTGTGTCCAGCACCTCTGCCTTTCTCCTTACTCCCAGTCACAAAGACAGAGATAGTAACTCCCCTGCCTGCGGCTCTCCCAGCCTGTGGACAGTGAAGGTGCGCACAGACTCAGACAGAGACAGTGTTAACACTCTCTTTGCCCCCTTTTAAGGCATCTGTCTCTGCCACAAACATTTTCTATGACCATTCCAGTTCCCGATGGCTTCTACTGTTCTAGAATTCCACGTACTCTTGACTGCTTGCTCCCCCAGCACAATCAGTCTATAAAGGGTAAGAATTCAATGGGCAAAAGAGACCCAGATTGAAACGACTATGTTCGGTCACCTGCATTGGGCTATATATGACCACCACCACACAGCCATGTCCCTCCCACCAGGACTTCCACAGGAAATCAATGATTTATGGTGAGGTGACTAGATCTCTCCAAGCATCACCAGCCCCTGGAATCAGGCTTGGGGTTCCTTAAGATTCATACTTCAATCTTGTTAATTCTTGGCTTTGATGACTCATAAAAGTAATTCTGGTTCCTTGTAAAATCCCATCTCTAAAGCTCTTCTGGGAGTTTGGGGTGAGGGGGATCTCACACATGTTCACGTCTGAGGGCCACTTTCTCTGGCCTCTATTGCTCTACATGCACCCACTGTGTGGGCCTCTGCCCTGCTAAGGTAAAGATACTCAGCCCCCACTGCCCCAGTCTTCTGTGCCTCAAGCCCTCTGATGTGCTTCAGGCTGCACCAGAGAAACCCTCCCTCCACTTGCTTCACACATTTAGGGGACAACCACGTCAGGGTTGTGGCTGAGTCCAGTGAGATGGCTCTTCAGTTACACTCACTTCCCACAGTGTGTGTGTTCCCCCAGGATGACTGGCCCTGGTAAGTCCAAGAGCCGAGGGTGGCACTACTGCACATGCATTCATGGTGGGCATGTGTTCTCTCCCTCGTGACACATTTTAATGCTCTATCCTCTCTGTAAGTTGGCTCCCTCACAGTGTCCTTCCACCCCCACGTTGTCAGACAATTCAGTGTGTATCTGACCCCTGGCACTGACATGATATGAGCTTCGTTACCCCAGGAGGGACCTATCAATAGAGCCTGAGCAATGAAGTGAGGCTACAGAACCTTATTCAAAGCTGAGTACAAATCTCAGCTCCAGTCTGTCACATCATCAGTGCCATGCCACAGGTTGCTTAGATGAATAATTTCCTTTGTTAACCTAAAATTAAAAGGCCAACCTTGGCTGGTGTGGCTCAGTGGATTGAGCACCACCCTGTGAAGCAAAGGGATGCTGGTTTGATTCCCAGTGGGGGCACAGGCCTGGGTTTTGGGCCAGGTCTTCCGTATGGGGTGCATAAGAGGCAACCATACATTGATGTTTCTCTCCCTCTTGTTCTCCTTCTCTTCCCTTGTCTCTAAAAATAGATAGTAAAATAAATAAAATCTTTTAAAAAACAAGGCCAAAATGAGACACAAGAATTTATTCCAGATCCAAAATAATAGCTATCCAGGAAGCACTGATTCAGGCCTAAGTAGTGTTTTGGTAACAGACAAAGTCAAGAATTATTTATGAGAAAGGGAAAAGGAACAATTATATCAATGAAAGGGACAGATTACATCAATGAAGGAAGGCATTTCTATAGGTGCAGATAAGCTAACACAATGATGCTAATTCTAAAGATTTAACCTTCAGTCATAATATCTGCCATCTTGTCATCTTTGCAAACAGTTGTCTGGGATACAATGTTGCTTTAGGACCAGTCCAAAGTTCAATTTTCTCAGTTTAAACATTCTAAAGGTTTGAGGCCTAAGACATGCAAGGCAGTTCCTCTGGGGTAGTAGCTCTGTCTCCATTGAAAAGTGGCTTGGTGTGTATTATTTTTCACACCTTTAAACTAATGGTTTATTAGCATGTTACATGCATGACATTTCAATCAAGCTATTGCTTTATTTCTGGGTCCCATCCTTAGATACTACAGAAATGACCAGATAGCTGAAACATCTCTCTTTATGGAAAATTATTTAATTATTCTGTCAGTCCCCAAAAAGACCACCAAAAAAAACTTTTGATCCAGCAAAGCAAGATTTATTAGACTCACTTCAATAAAAGAAGGTATCATTTTGACAGTCTTAGTATCTCAGATGGGGGAAATCAGAGAAAGACAGTTTTTAGTATTTTAGGGACAGGGCTAGGTGACTTAAAGCAAGTGTTGCGAGACAGAGAACTGATTAGGATAGAGCAGAGTTAATGACAGGAGAGCTTTGGATGATGACCACACAAAGCAAGGAAGGGTCTTAGCATGTCGACAAGCAAGCTGTTAGTCTTAACAAGTGAGCTATTTTTATGTCTTACAGTGCAAACTTGCAGAATCAAGTTTTTAAAAAAAAAAGAAGAAAGAAACAACAGGCCAAAATTGGAGTCGCTTTTGCTAAGCCACGTCACCAAACCACAACTTACTAACTAACCAAGTTGCAGTTTCAGCCTCTCTCAGGAGTGGAATTTTAATACAAGCAGTCTGGAATTTTCTGATCAACTGCAGAGAGGTAATGTAGCCTTCGGAAGGGATCTGGAGTCCCACCTTCTTTCTGCCTACAAGAACCTTCCATTTTGTACAACTCATCGGAGTGCCCTCCTAGTTGCTAGGTGAGATGCTGCTCATTTCATGAATCACTTCATAGAGCCCATTAGATTTTCAAATGTTATTCTTTAACACCTGGAACAAGTAGCAAAGTTACTTTTGCCTCATCCTACTCTATTATAGCACAGAAACTAGATAGTAATTTCAGTTCCAAAATTTTCAACACATTTATATCACACATATAAATATAAATTGTCTTGTATCTTTTTAAAAAGATTTTATTTATTTATTTTTAGAGAGAAAGGGAAGGAGAAAGAGAGGGAGAGAGACATCAATGTGTGGTTCCCTTCCATGAGCCCCCTGACTGGGGACCTGGCCCGAAACCCAGGCATGTGCCCTAGACTGAGAATCGAACCTGCGACCCTTTGGTTTGCAGGTCTGTGCTCAATCCACTGAGCTACAACAGCCAGGGTGTAAACTGTCTTGTATCTTTTATTTCAGGCATGTTTATCTAGCTCCTTGACTTAATTCAGAGCTTTATCAGGACGGGAGCCACAGCTTGCCTTAGGTAATTTGACAGTGTACAGCACAGTGCTGAGCATAAATATCGCATTCAAAAAACGTCAACTCCTCCACCCACAAGTTCTCAGTCATTTTGCAGGGCTTTGTTCACCCCACTGTTTTGGTGCATGTTATCTGTGGCAAGACAGAGCTTTCTTCCCTCTTTCTTCCTGTGCAATTTCTTGGGAGGTGTGGGTCTTTGGTACAAGAGTAAAGAGACAAGGATGTGTTAATGCAATAATTCACAGTTAAACCTTGAGAAGCATTTATACCAGGGAGAGAAAAATGGTGTATTTATTTATGAGCGTGAAAGAACTAAATTCTCTCTGGCAATTACAAAGCATTTAGGATTGATGTTGTCCTCCAGATGAAGTTGAGTCGTAGGGAAAAATTAGAGAAATAAAATAAAATCAAGGATATTTCAGGGAAGAAGGGTGAGGAAACAGGAGAAAGGAAGGTTGTCCTGACAGGCTACTGATGGGTTACTCACTGGGTAAAGTAGAGAAATATTCTGTTTCATGCTTTGGAACTACATACAATTAACCTGTGTGCCTGCCTGTTCCTTTGCTAGATTATGAGATCCAAGAAGGTAAGCCAGGCCTATGGCTTCTTAGTTTTCATATCCCTACTGCCTACCAAGGTGACATTGCTTCACAATAAGTTTTGAACAGAACTGATAGTAAGGCTGAATTCCTTCATTCACAGAGGGAGAATCTGCCTTCCTGTCAACTGCGTCACAATTGGATATATTGTTGTTTAGCTGTCCAAAAGTTTGCAAAAATGACTGTACCTCATTATATCTATCTTTGTGCTCTAAATTCTCTAAATTTGGCAGTCATATATATTAGCCACCCTGTAATCCAACTCCCTTATCTCCTTCATTAAGTGTCTCTTCAAAATGGCTTTGGAAGTGCGGCATCATTAGATCACTTTTTTACTGATACTTGTCTCAGGACCAGTTTTCCCTCTGGCAGTTTCCTTAATTGATGATTTGGCAACATTGTTTTATTTTCCCCAACCTGCCAGTTCCCTTCATTGAAATCAAATTCTGTCAAGTGAATAAGTGCCCATAGCACAATTAGCAAGCACAAAACGAAATGGCAAGTATACATTAGTTTACCAAGGTAGTGCCTAGTATATTAAAAAGAAAGAGCTAGGCATATGAGATTGACAAGAGAATGGAGCACTACATTTTTCTATTTTGTTTTATTGCTGCAATATCCCATTGGATGGCCTCCGGCCTTCAGAGCATCAGCTTCCTGCAATGACACTAATGAAGAAATGCTGCTTTTTGTTCATTCCTTAACCAACTGTGTTGCCGTTTAATGGGAATACGGCACCTCCCCCAACCCCCACCTTCATGCAGAGTTATGAACAGTTGAGTCTCTAGGGTACCTTCATGTGCACAGCCCTCTTTTCCCTTCAGAATTTCTCTGATTAGATGGTAACTACACTCTCTATCAATAAATTCAGTGTTCTAGACATTTTAAATTATGGACAGAAACAGAGATATTTTTCCGGCTGGGCAAAAATGAAAAAGCTCAAGAGAGAAGAGTGATCATTTTATTTTTCATCAGATTTCTCTGCTTTGTGGGATATACTGTTTTAGTAATTTTTTAATTATTTTCTTCAGCCTGTTCCTCATGATGGCAACCACATTATAACCATTTTGGTTCGTCATTGGCTCATCGCTGACTTCTAAATAGTTTCTCATTTAAGCAGAAAGTTATTCTTTCACTTTGCCAGAATGTCCAGGATGGCTTGATCTCCCATGGTGCTCATTTAGTTTCTTCTGTTTCCTTCTTTGGGTTCCTACCACTTGCCCAGAAGTATAGAATTTGATCTTTTGTCAGTTCTCAGAGACACCAAAGTAAATGAAGTCTGGGTTTAAGCTGCCAGCACTGTGAAGGCAGTGAGGGGGGTGCAGTGTTTTCAACTCAACTCAGCCTGATCCCATACCATGAAATGTAACCGAATCCACAGTTAGGTCTAAACTGACGGGGACATAACCTAAAATCACTAACAGAACAGACCAGCTTCAAGATCCAGGAACAAAGGGAATATCACCTGGAGAGTAGGAAACAGAGTAGATGCCCGCCCCCCCGCCCCCCCCCGCCTTTGGGATCATTTTATTTCTAAGAATAATGGACAGATTTTGATGGTACCAGACAATAAATGAGTATTACACAGAGCACCAACTGGAATAGGAATGGCTAGATGTTTTAAATGTAGCTTCTCGCATTACAGTAAAATAGTTAACAAGATTAAGAGATTATTTTTCAGTTGTGGGAAAAGAAAAACCGATGCAATGTTTTAAAATAAAAGACCTTATTTTAAAAATATTACTAAAACTGTTGGGTATTAATGCCTAGCAAAGGTTTGCTAACATTATTATTGTGATTACTATTGCTGTTGTTAGCAATTCAAATTGACACACATTTGCTGAGGCACTAAAAAGATGAGAGGAAAATAGACGACAAAATTAAGTGACATAGTTCTTGAATTTAGTGGCCAGTAAGATCATGTAAATGGCTATTTATAAAGCAGGGTGAAATGACCTAAGTTCCAAAGAGACAACCCAGAGGAAGAAACCGGTAGTTCTGACCTTAGGTATATTGGTGAAAGAGGCCACTGCTATGCTTGGCATTGAGGTGTGTGAAGGGTTTGGAACAGTGAAAAATTCTTAGATTTTTAGACGGAAGGCACTGCATCATCAAAGCTCTAGGGGCTGGAAAGTGAATCCACATGTTCAGGGGTGATGAGTAGCCAGCCCGGTGCCCCTGGAGCAGAGGTTGTAGAAGAATGTACAGGAAACAGGCTGGAGACATTGCTTTGGGTCGGCCTGAGTGCCATTCCAGCACATTGTATTTTAAGGAGATGCCATGATGTGCTACAAGGAGTGTAGCAGAATGGGTAAGACTTTAAACCTTTCTCTGACATTTCATAGCTTCATGAACTTGGGCATCGGTTTCTTGACCCATAACTGAGGATAATACAAGTGCAGATGCTCTTTGTCTTACGACAGGGTTACATCCCAATAAGCCCACTGGAAGCTGAAAATCCCGTAAGTCAAAATTGCATAATATACCTAACCTACTGACCATCATAGTTTAGTCTAGCCTACCTTAAATGTGCTCAGAACAGAATATCCTAAAACCACTAGCAACACACACTGTGGCGTATTGATTGGTTACCCTCCTGATCACGTGCCCAACTTGGAGCTGCTGCTCACAACCTCTGCCCAGCACCACAAGAGAGTTTCACATTATGTATTGCACTACCTATCTCTAGCCTAGGGAAAGATCAAAATTTAAGGTACAGTTTCTACTGATACGTATTACTTTTGCACAATTGTAAAGTCGAAAACTGTAGGTCAAACCAATAGAAGTTGGGGACCATCTGAAATTACCACCTAAATTTGTGAAAATCAAATACATATGAAAGAACCTAGCACATTCCTAGGCACAAAGTAAGTTCCCAATAAAGGGTAGCTTGTATATTATAAGTTCTTTAGTAATATGACAGGTCGTTGTAGCAGATATTAAGAATAAACTGAAAATAAGCCCCGGCTGGTATGGCTCAGTGGACTGAGTGCCAGCCTGCAAACCAGAGTCACCACTGGTATTCCCAGTCAGGGCACATGCCTTGGTTGCAGGCTAGGTCCCCAGTCGGGGGTGCATGAGAGGCAACCACACACTGATGTTTCTCTCCCTCTCTTTCTCCCTCCCTTCCCCTCTGTTTAAAAATAAAATAAAAATCTCTAAAATAAAAATAAAAGAGTAAAAAAAAAGAATAAACTGGAAATATAAGAAAGGTGAAGAAAAACACTTGCTCTAGCAGCTGTTGCAATGGCCAAGATGTTATAGGGAATCTTGAATAGAGTTAACACAACTTGGTAGTTTATAGGATGTGAAGGGTGAAAAAGACTATAAAATAAATCCAAGTTTTTAGCCTGTATGGTTAAAAGGAGTGTAGACTATAATGCTATTGTTTAGGGAAAAAAGAACTTAGGAGAAGCAAGTTCAGGTGTTTGTTGAGGAAAGGGGACATTTAGTTAGGTTTTGGATATGAGTGTGTTCATTTCTTACAGTTTCTGTAATAAACACCACAAGCTAGAAGGCTTAAAACAACAGAAATTTATTGTCTCATAGTTCTGGAGACTAGAAGTCCAAAATCAAAATGTCAGCAGGCCCATGCTCCCTCTGACATTTGTTAGGGAAAATCCTTCCTGGCCTCTTCTAGCTTTTGTTGTTTGTCAAAAACCCTAGGTCTACCTCAGTTTGGAGGGCCATCACGCCAATTTTCAACTCCATTGTCACATGGCTGTCTTCTCCCTGTGTGTGTGTGTCTCTTTTCCTCTTTTAAGGAAAACATACTATTGGGTAAAGGGTCCACCCTACTCCAGTATGACCTCATCTTAACTAATTATATCTACAATGATGCTATTTCCAAGAAAGTTCACAGTCACATGCACTGGAGTGTTAGGACTTCAACATCTTTTGTGGAAACATGATGTGACCCATAACAGTGAGTTTCTGATACCTAAAGCCCATCAGGTTAGAGCTGTCTTATGGGAAGTTGAGATATGCTGGCTGGAGCTCAGGAGAGAGGGCAGAGCTATAGAGGAATGGTTGAAGAATCATCACCTTAAGTTGACAGTTGAAACAGGTGAGTGACTATATGAAATTGGTCAGGGAAAGAGTATAGCATGAAAAGAAGGGAAAGGGTACAACCTTGCATAATTTCTCTCATAATTAATACCAGCTTCTGTTCAAGGCCAAGGATTACTGAGGGTGGATTTGATGGTGGGTCGTTGTTGAGTAAGGACTGAGCCAGCATTGGCACCGGGATAAGGGTTGACAGCAGGAATAAGCCCTTAGTGGTCTACCTATGTGGTCAATCCTATGACTGAATATGGCATTAAGTTTTCTGGGTAATAGCGAAATAATGTGAAATAGAAAACTGTGTATACAACAGAAAGTCAGTTTCTGCTTCCTGGAAAGAGCTGAGATGGACAGTTATCCAGAGCAGTGGTTCTCACAGTGGGTCCCCTGGAGCTACAGCAGCAGCACCTGGATGGTCTTTGGTGTTAGACATGCACATTCTCAGGCCCCACCGCAGAGCTACGGATTGAGAAACTCAGGCCAGGGCCAAGTTCAGTAAGCTCTTCAGGTGATGGTGATGGGCACTAAAATTTGAAAACCACTGGTGTAGAGAGTGTTAAGCACCAGATTACAAAGTAAGAAATTAAAAGTGGGAAGAGTACTGCTGGGTAGAACATTTTCCAACAAATGCTGTCCAGAGGTAAAGACCAGAGTCTTGAGGATTTTTCTCTTTAAGTCCAGGAGACAGAAGCAGAGTTTGAAGTTAAGATGATTAATAACAGCTGAGCATTAGTGCAATGGCATCTAACTGTATCTTTGTATTTCAACTTATTTTCATATAAAGACAATCATAGATATTATAGTTTAGTCTTTATTATGTTTTTAGTATAACCAAGACAATATTTTATTAGGAACTTAGTATTTTATAATTGGGACAGATGGTCCTCCTTTAGACAAGCACAGGTGGCATACTCCAGGAAGTGTGTAAGATCATCCGTTAGGGAAAGAATACGTTAGGACTTACAGATCTCAAAAATAATTAACCAATACTTAATGTCCAAACCCATCCTGGCACTGTCAGTTACTCCACCTGTCAGGTGAATGCATTATTCTGGGTTTCCTTGAGGGGAAGTGGAAATTCCGTAAGGCCAGGGTTTCAACAGCAGAGCCGTCGTTCATTCGGTCCCATCATTCTGTTGCAATGTACTGCAGCTTACATATGCCTGGTGAAATGGATTTTTGGATGTTACCTAGTTTTACCACACCCAAAATAGGTAAGCAAATTTCAGATATTTCTGAAAATAAAATGTGGCCTGAAGTTTAATTCTAATAGTGAAATAATAATAGAATATCAAAAAAAGTGGGAAAGGCAGGTTAGTTCAGTAGATAAGAACAAGAACTCTGGAGTCAGCGGCTGTCACTTTATGCCAGTTACCTAACCTCTCTGTACTAGTTTTCAAATATTTAAAAAGGGGACAATAACAGGGCCCTTGCTGGGTAGCTCCGTTGGTTAGAGCATCATCCCAATATGTCAAGATTGTTGGTTTGATCCTAGGTCAGGGCACATATAAGAATCAATGAATGAATGCATACATAAATAGAACTACTCCCTCTCTCTCTCTCTTCCTCTCTGTCTAAAAAAAGAGGGGGAGAGACAGAGAGTGAGGATAAAAAAGGCATAATAACATTATCCATCCCATGGGGCTTCTATAAAAATTGAATAAGTTAATACTTTTGAAATACTTAGGACAGTACCTAGCATAGAGCAAACAATGAGTGTTAAAAATAAAAACAGTTTGAATTCCTTGCCAGCAACATTACAAAATAAAAACAAGAATCTATTTAGGTATAATAAAAAGTTAGACAAAAATTTTTAATGATCAAGAACACTGTTTGATTAATGGATTTAAATCTACCATCTCTAATTGTGAGCCTAGCCCTTCAGTATATAAAGTCTGTCATCCAGAAAGTATTCAGTCATGTAATATGAAAAGCATAGGGTCTCTCTTCCTCAAGGATACCAGGATGATTGTGCGCACCTGCCTGTGTTTCCCAAGAACGGTATTTTGGGTGAGAAGGAACTCCGGGCACAGCCTAGGATCAGGCTGGCCTGGAAGAGGGTAGCAAGGTTATTCTTTGGTGTTCTAGAGGGACAGACTCAGGGGCAGACTCAGATGCAGAAGCCAAAATTGTGTGGCTTTTGTATTCTATGTTGTTTTAGTTTGTAAACTAACCCAAAGTTGTTCCACAATTGTGTAGCTTTTGTATGCTATGCTGTTTGAGTTGTTAAACTAAGCCTATAGAAATAAGACAATTACAAACTAACAGGGGCCACTTCTGGCCAAGACGGAGGTGTCAGTAAATGCACTTTGCTTCCTCACACAACCAAAAGAAGGACAATGAATTAAAAACAAAAAATAACCAAAACTGTCAGAAGATCAAAGTGCATGGGAGTCCAACAACCAAGGAGTAAAAGAAGAAACATTCATCCAGACTGGTTGCAGGAGCAGAGATGGGCAATTAGGGTGGAGAGGACTTGCAGCAATGTGGTAGCTGGAGGACTGGGTGGTCCAATATTTGCATGTGGATAAACTGGGAGAAACAACTGGGGAGCTAGACAGACCGTGCAACCCAGGGTTCCAGTGTGGGGAAATAAAGTCTCAAAACCTCTGACTGAAAAAACCTCTGGGAGTTGAGGTGGCAGGAGCAATTTCAAGCCTCACAGAGAGTTCACTGGAGAGACCCACAGGATCCTAGAACATACACAAACCCTGCCACCCAGAAATTAGCACAAAAAGGCCCAATTTGCTTCTGAGTAGTGGAGGCAGTGACTGAAAGCTGGTGGAGAGCCGAGCCAGGGGCATGGTTCCTTCTCTGACCCCTCCCCAACATACAGCAGCAAGTGGGTTGCCCCACTCTGCTGAATACATAAGGCTCCACCCCTTACAACATAACAGGTGTTCTGAAACCAAAAAATGTAGCCCGAATGAAAAAACAGGTCAAAACTCCAAAAATAGCACTAAGCAATGAAGAGATAGCCAACCTATTAGATGCACAGTTAGAACACTGGTAATCAGGATGCTCACAGAAATGGTAGAGTATGGTTGTAAAATACATGGAAAGGTGAAGGCTATGCGAAGTGAAATAAAGAAAAATGTACAGGGAACCAACAGTGAAGGGAAGGAAACCACAACTCAAGTCAATGATTTGGAAGACAAGGAAGAAATAAACATCCAACTGAAACAGAATGAAGAAACAAGAATTCAAAGAAATGAGGAGAGGCTTAGGAACCTGCAGGACAACTTTAAAAGTTCCAGCATACAAATCATAGGGGCGCCAGAAAGAGAAGAGGAAGAGCAAGAAACTGAAAACATATGTGAACAAAAAATGAAGGAAAACTTCCCCAATCTGGCAAAGGAAGTCAACTTCCAAGAAGTCCAGGAAGCTCAGAGAGTCCCAAAGAAGTTGGACCCAAGGAAGCACACACCAAGGCACATCATAATTACATTAGCCAAGATTAAAGATAAGGAGAGAATCTTAAAAGCAGCAAGAGAAAAGGAGACAGTTACTTACAAAGGAGTTCCCAGAAGAATAGCAGCTGATTTCTGAAAAGAAACCTTGCAGGCAAGAAGGGGCTGGGAAGAAGTATTCCAAGTCATGAAAGGCAAGGACCTCCATCCAAGATGACTTTATCCAGCAAAGCTGTCATTTGGAATGGAAACACAGATAAAGTGATTCCCAGATGCACTTTAATTGAGTGCTTCTCAAGTTAAAGGAGTTCATCATCACCCAGCCCTTATTATATAAAATGTTAAAGGGACTTATCTGAGAAAAAGAAGATGATCCAAACTTTGAAGAGTAAAATGACAATAAACACACAACCATCCACCACTGAATACAGAAAAACAAAAACAAACTAAGCAAATGACTAGGAGGGGAACAGAATCACAGAAAAAGAGATCACATAGAGGGTTATCAGCAGAGAAAGGGAGGGAGGAGAATGGGGAAAAGGTACAGGGAATAAGAAGCATAAATGGGAGGTAGAAAATAGACAGGGAGGTTAAGAATAGTATAGGGAATGGAGAAACCAAAGGACTTATATATATGACCCATGGAAATAAACTAATGGGAAGGGGTGTGCAGGGCAGAAGAGAATGAAGGGGAGAAAAAATGGGACAATTATAATAGCCTATTAAATAAATATAGTTAAAAATAAACTAACGGGGGATTGATAAGAGAACTCAGGTGCTAAAGAGTTTTAGCCTTCACTGATAGGTTTAAGTGATTAAAGCTCTAAGAGGAAGTTAAAAAGTTTAGCCTTAATTTATAGGCTTAAGTGACTAATGTACGTGGAAAGCTGTTATTCCAAAACTATGTAGTTTTTGAATAAAGACTCCTTTCCTTTATCAACTCCCCCTGCCCAAAATAGAGACATTTATTGAAGAAGATATGAGGTACAAGAAGCACTATACATAGGATGATGATGCCTCAGTCCCCTTCAAAGTAGGCACCTTGGGACCTCACACAGTTCTCACAATTGCCACCAACTGCCCTACCATCTTTTCCTGAATCTCATTGATGGTCTGAAATCTCCTCCCTTTCAAAGGTGATTTTAGTTTTGGGGAAAAGTCAGAAGTCTCAGGGCACCCAACCTGGAGGGGGGCTGAGTCACCTGGGTGATTTGATGTTTCACCAAAAAACTCTGCATGAGATGTGATGCATGAGCAGGTGCATTGTCATGATGAAGCTGCCAGTCACCAGTTTCCCACAGCTGTGGCCTTCTTACTCATCTGAATAGTATCCACAGAGGAATGTTCAAGCTTAACACAAAATTTGATGCAGATTTCATTGCTCTACTCGCTCAGTCATTTTGAATGAGATGGCCACACAGTACACATGCTCACTCAATGGTGTCTACTGCCCCCATAGACTAGTACAGTGAAGTCGTCATTCTTCACTTGTCACATTCCAGTCCACTCTCCTTGGCTGCTGTGGTTACATCGATGTGCGCAAACCATTTTTGTTATATTAACAATGGCTGGACTTTTTCCAGACAGACCTTGTTGTATGTTGTACTTTAGCTCTTGGGTAATGACAGTGTGAAGCCATCACAAATTAAAATTACACTTGAAAGCATTATTGGACCTGTATTTGATTTTTTAAAAGTTCTATTTATATGTAGGTTTACAATACCCTTGTATATACATTTATACATAAATAAACATATATTGGGGGTATGTATTAAAAGTGTTTGGCATTTATGTGTTTATGTTTTGTTTTGTTTAAACTGATAGCATTCATAATTAAAAAATTAAGTATAACTCCTATAGATCAGGTGTTGGCACACTGCACCTTATGGACCAAGTCCAGCCCACAGCCTATTTCTGTAAATTAATGGAATAAAATTAATTGTAACACAACCACACTCATTCATTGTCTATAGCCATTTTTGCACTACAATGACAGAATTGAGTAGTCCCACAAAGCTGAAAATATTTACCATCTGGCCCTTTGCAGAAAAGTTTTATAACTCTTAGTCTAGGCTACTCTTTGCCCACTGGCAACTTAGCTGAATTGTAGACATAATAGCTATGATGAATCAGATAACCTCACAAAATCAAGCTTTGCAAGGACAAACCTGCACACCTGTGGCAGCTATCACATCCACCAGACATCAAGGCTGTGACACTGTGGTAGTGAGCACAAACATCACTTTTCCCCCACCACCAGCTTCTCCATGAGGAGGAGAGCTAGTCTCTCTGGTCAATCACCGAGAGAGGTCTGCAACATCCTGGACTTTTCCCTGGGGCTGGGAAGGCTCTCCGTAAAGACTACTTCCTAGTTGGCCTGCAGGCTGTCAGCCATAGTATAGTGATCTGCTTGGACCACGCAAGGAAGTGCTCAAGTAGATGTGGTGTGCTGGCAGAAAGAAGGCTTGTCCCTATTGTTATTATGGTACCTGAGGTATGAGACTAGGAAAACATGTCTAATCCTTTGAGTCACTTATTAACAGGACAGTTCCCATCACAGATCAAGTGTTCTACCATCACCACTTATGGATGAACAAAAATAAACTGGAATGAAAGGAAGTGAAATTTTTGGCTATGTCTATGTGTGTTTCAGGGAATCTACTGTTTTGGAGTCACTTTTGTTTTGTCAGTGGCCAAAGAAATCAATCAAACACAAAGCAAATGTGAATTAGTCGGTAAAAAGTTATTGGCAATTCTGTTAATCAATGTGCTAGGCAATGTGACCTTGGGGTGACTGGAAAAATGAATCAGTGGGAGGACTTGATTCACTGAAGTCACATCCACACTCTATAATTTCTCAGAAGTTGTTTTTTTAACATCAGATAAACGAAACCACAGAACATTCTCTTGAGAAAGTAACCACTATTGAAATTATTCTTAATCCCATCCTTCGAATGTTAGCAAAAGAGGAGTTTGATTTTTATTGTCAAAATCCATCACTTATTAGATACCAGATCTACAACAGATCATTTTTTAATGTACGTGTCCTTTTTTAAGTTTAGCTGTGTAAATTGAAATGTTGAGAACCAAGACTTTACTTCCTCTCAGGATACTGCAGACAAGATTGTCTATGACATAAACGACAACTCAATACAGCTAATAAAGCATGACAAATGAAAACTCGGGGACTTCCTGGGCATGGCAGTGACAAGGATACTGTTTGTGAATCTTATAAACAACTATCTCTCCTTTTGCACTATTATGGGGGCTGGTTGTCTAAACACAGGAGAATACACCAGAGCTAGTGTGAGAAGAATCTTAAGTATCAGGCTTTTAACAGTACCTAGAAGGAGCTCCATTTCTTAGGCTCTGTCAGCTCAGGGAATGGGCCTTCCCCTGAGAAAAGCTGTTTGCTGTTGGTTCCTAATGATGGTTAATGTAGGAACAAACCGAACTCCCAGAGCTCTGACCAATATCATCAATGATGCTGGTGCACAAAGGTACTAATGAAGCGGAGCCTTGTGGCTCAGGCTTTGAAAATGTGGAAAGAGTTTGGCTAAATGAAGTCATTTTTAGGAGCAGTAGATAAAAGGGCAGTGCTAGAACTAAACAAATGCTGAAAACAATTGTATATTTAAATTCCCTTCACCCTGTGTGGCAGGAAAATTTTACTTACTTTCTCCTCTGACATGTCAAAACACAAGCTTTCATGTGCTTAGGGCCTCTGTTCTCTGGTGAAATAGTAAGAGGCCAGATGTCCATGGGGGCATATGGCACCAGGTAATGGACAGGTGGGGCATTCAGCAAAGAGCTTTGTTGCTCATCTTTCCCCTGTCCGTGGAGCTGATCGCATATGTCACCTGTGCCTGTCTCTCCTCGTGGCTTCCTGAGTGCCCCACTGTACTGCTGCTTCAGTGGCTCGCTCTGCCCCAAGACCATCAATGTTCTAGGGCTTCAGCGATGGAGCTGCCCTATGGGGGCAAGGGAAGGGGGCAGGTGAGCACGAATTGCTGCATGCTTTGCCACCCGCAGGAAAATGGCTGTCCCTAATTACACAAAATGATAAAGCAATGGACTGAACCACTGTAAATGACAGTTATTTCTCTGAATAGTCTAAAAGAATAGGTCACCCAAGCTAATACACTAACAGCATTCTTCTCTGTATATGCAATTTTCATCTCATTCTCTAAGTGCTTGTGATCTGACTGACACCTTCACTGAGTAGGGGAAACAACTTCTTTTGTCTTTCTATGAAAACCTCTAGTAGCACATTTATGTATGAACTCCATGACTGGTCATAAGTCACATGCCCATGGTAGGAAGACAGAAGACAGCTTTGAGTTAGATATGAGGGACTTAGGGGCAACATTGCTCTGTCCACCTACCCAAACCTAAAGAGTTAAGAAGGGGAAGACATGCATCTTCTCTCTGAGTTGGTGCTCCACGTACAGGACAGCCTGCACCTATCATTAACTGTTGGTTCCTCTCTGTCCCCAGGTGTTTCAGCTCCCCTCACTTTCATCTACTGCACAAGCAAGTAAAATCTGTACAGAAAAGCAGGTCATTGACGGAAACAAACATTGGTTATCATCTTCACTACAAATGCCTCACTGGGCCAAGTTACTGGATGTGCTACTACTAGATCAGAACTTGGCTAGAACTGAACAAAATCCAGTTCTCTCACAGAAAAAGCAATTGAGGTGTGGGGTTTGGGAACCTCACCTCTTGTTCTCTGTAGGTCAGTGGCTCCATCTCCAGGAGTAGCAATGTTGGTCAGTCTGTGGGCATATAAGCCACCTTTGTTCCTGGGGTCACAGGGCCTCGGTGAGGCAGCAACCTCCTCTGTCCCTAAAGAAGTTGTCACAGAATCCAATCTCGAATACATCTGCTGCTCTTTAGGGCTGCACACAGGATCTTTGGAGTAATGTTTGTTATAGGCCAACCAGTTCAGCAAATGTGTTGGGCATCTGTTATAAACTAGGAATAGTAAGGGATTAAACAGTAAATGTATTCTTTATATGATGTTTTTCAAATGGTATAAAGGAGGGCATATCCAACACACTCTCAAAATGCTGCCCTGTTCAGAAAGTGATACCTGTTCCCACTTCCAAAGCATGTGTCCCACTGTGTGGAGGACAGCAAAGAGTACACAGTACCTGCCAGCAGGAGCAGCAGTCCCATATCCACTACATCATTTGCAGGTGTCAGAGTTGCCAAGAAAGACATGACTCAGGCACTGGGTAGAACAACAGTTTACTCACATAGAGGAGAGAAAGAGCAAGATCAGGTTCAATAGTATTGGTCCCCCATGGCCAGCAGATCTCATCCCACAGCCAATGCAGGGAGACGGTCTGTGTGTATCCCTCTTGTGCTTCAGGTAAAAACCTTGTTTTCTCTCATCAGGAACAAGTACAACAGGTTGCCCTAGTGCCATATAGAGTATACACTTAAGCAGAACAAAGGAGTACACATCAAACCCAGAATGGAAAAGATTCTCCCAAGCAAGGAAATATGCCCAGTACAGGCTATGACCAGTCCTCATCTCCACTTAAGGAAATGTTTCAGGCCCCAGGCACATTCTGACACAACCATGTTGAGTACAGCAAGCTGCATGACTGCCTTTCCCAACATTCTCCACATACCAAAGAGTAGTAAGTTGGTGGGGCAGGATATATGTGAAAAAGCACCTTTTTTTTTTTGCAATATAAACAACGGAGAGTAGACTTCAATATTAGCACCTCAGCTGGTAAGGATGTAAACAAAGTGCAGTGATTCTCAAAGGTAGCAGTATATATGAAGCTGGAAATGTAGAAATCAAATAAAGCAAGGGAAGGCAGATTGAGATCAGTGTCAGAACTTACCTTGGGAAAATTTTATAATGAAATATCAAGAAGTTGCCTTGTCCAATGGGTGGTAACAGTGAATTTTCCAACAATAATACTTATCATGGATTTCTAATCAAGATGGTGGTGGAGGTAAACATGGCTCACCTCCTCAACAAGCACATCAAACTGCAACTAAAATATAGAATAACCACCACTCTTAACCATCAGAGACAGAGTTGAATGGATGTCTGACAACTATGGAATTAAAGAAATCACATTCATCCAGACTGGTAGGAGGGGCAGAGATGCAGAATGGGCTGGTCCAATATCCACATATGGTAGACAAAAATTCAGGAGGAATACCTCAGGAGCAAAAAGTCTCAGCCCCACACCAGGATGCCCAGCCCAAGGTACCTGTGCTCCAGTGTCAGGAAGATAAGTTCTCATGACTTCTGGCTGCAAAAACTAGTGGGGATTGAGTCAGAGGAAGAAACTGTTGGAGCCCCAAGCAGTTACCTTTAAAGAACTGAAACACGGGATTACTCAGACCCCCTCCCTCTTGAGTTCTGGCACTGGGGTAGCAGATTGAAAGGTACCAGTGGCATATAGGGAGGAACTGAAGTGTCTGGCATCAAGGTGAGAGCTGGGGAAATGCTTTTTCCCAGACAGAGAGGCAGGCAGAGGTCATTGTCCCCTCTCTGGCGTTTCCCACAAGAACCACAGAACCAGCAGGTGGGTGCCATACCTGAGATTCCATCAAGCTGGCTAACACTGTTTGCCCCTCCCTGGAAAGCCCCTGAAGCTCTGCTCCACCTAACTTATTGGCCCACACAAGCTGTTAATAGTGACTTTTTCATAAGAATGACTGGTCTTGGCTCATGCTGCACAACTTACTAAATCCTATCACACAAGTTATGGCTGGAGCTGGTAAGACCCCAGATCCCTGTCTTGTTAAGTGGCCCCAGGCCTGGCACTAGCAGCAGCCAGCCTAGATTCACAGCTTGGCTTTGCCTGGGAATCTCCAAGCCCAGCACAAGTAGCAGCCATCTCAGATTCCTTTATAACTCAGGCAGGGTGTCTCAGGGCAGAACATAGGTGGGGGTTGACCTGGCCCTGCACCATCCAGGAAAGCCAAGAGACTGCACACCCAGTGGAGAGCTACAGACCATACCAGAGCACCACCATCTTGACCCTGCAAAGCTGATACTCCATGGAGAGCAGAGGTTGGTGGTCAGTGGTCACAGTCAGTCCTTGCAGATGACTAGCCTGGGAAAATCCCTCCCATTGACCTGCCAACAGCAATCAAGAGGAGGGTATCCTCAGCCCACTCAAAGGGCACCCCTCGAGTACTCAGCATGGGTGACAGGGAAGACCTTGCCACTGGACCCTAAAGGACACCTACTACATTAGATCATGCTACCAAGAGGGCGAGTCATAGTAGCTCTACCTAATACATAGAAACAAACACAGGGAGGATGACAAAATGAGGAGACAAAGAAACACGGCCCAAATGAAAGAACAGATCAAGGTCCCAGGAAAAGAAAAAGATTCCAGAAAAAAAAAATAAACAAAATGGAGATAAGTATCTATCAGATTCAGTGTTCAAAACACCAGTTATAAGGCTGCTCAAGGAACTTAGTGAGGATCTCAACAGCATAAAAAATATCCAGTGAGAAGTGAAGGATGCACAAATTGAAATAAGAACAATTCACAGGGAAACAACAGTAGAGTGAATGAAGCTGAGAATCAAATAAATGATTTGGAACATAAGAAAGAAAAAAAACATTCAATCAGGAAAGCAAGAAGGAAAAAAGAATAAAAAAAAAAAACAAGGATAGTGTAAGCAGCCTCTGGGACTTCGCCAAATGTACCAACATCCTTCTCTAGAAGGAGAGGAGGAATAACAATAAATTGAATACCTATTTGAAAAAGTAATGAAAGAAAATTTCCCTAATTTGGCAAAGGAAATAAACATGCAAGTCCAGGAAGCACAGAGAGTCACAAAGATGGTTACAAAGAGGACCACTCCAAGACACATCATAATTAAAATGCCAAAAGTTAATGATAAAGAGAGGATCTTAGAAGCAGTAAGAGAATAGCAGTTAGTTACCTACAGGGGACTGACAGCTGATTTCTCAAAAGAAACTTTGCAGGATAGAAGGGATTGGTAAGAAATATTCAAAGTCATGAAATGCAGAGACCTACAGACAAGATTGCTCTACTCAGCAAAGATATCATCATTTAGAAACAAAAGGCAGATAAAGAGCTACTCAGAAAAGAAAAAAATTAAAGGAGTTCATCACCACAAAACCATTATTATGTGAAATGTCTCGTATTTGCCCCATTTGTCCCCCAACACCCAGCTCCCCACAACTCCCTCAGGCAGTTCCCACACCATTGTCCATGTCCATGGGTCACACATATATTCCCTATACTCTACTTTACATCTCCATAACTTTTCTGCAGCTACCATTTTGTACCTGTTAATCCCTTCACCTTTTTCACCCATCCCCCCAAACCCATCTAATTTGGCAACCAACAAAATATTCTCTATATTTATGATTCTGTTTCTGTTCTGCTTTTTCATTTATTTTGTATTTTAGATTCAATTATTGACAGATACATATTTATTGCCATTTTATTGTTCATATTTTTATCTTCTTCTAAAAGAAGACCCTTTGACATTTCATATAATACTATTTGGGTGATGATAACTCCTTTAGCTTTTTCTTGTCTGCTAAGTTCTTTATCTGTCTTTTGACTCTAAATGATAACTTTGTTGGGTATCGTAATCTTGATTGTAGGTCCTTGCTTTTCATCTCTTTGAGTATTTCTTGCTGGTCCCTTCTGGTATGCACAGGTTTTTTTTGTTGTTGTTTGTTTGTTTGTTTGTTTTTTGCAGGTGGTGGTGGTGAGAAATCAGCTGACAGTCATAAAAGAATTCCTTTGTAGATAACTAACTGCTTTTCTCTTGCTGCTGTTAAGATGCTCTCCTTGTCTTTAACCTTTGGCATTTTAAATATAATGTGCATTGATTGGGCCTCTTTGCATTCACCTTGTTTGGGACTCTCTGCCCCTACTAGACTTGTCTGTCTATTTACTTCACTAAGTTAGGGAAGTTTTCTGTCATTATTTTTCAAATAGGTTTTCAATTTCAATTTCTTGCTCTCTCTCTTGTCCTTCTGACATTCCCATGATGTAAATGTTGGTATACTTGAAGTTATCCCAGAGACTCCCTACACTGTCTTCATTGTATTTGGATACTTTTTCTTTCTTGCTGTTCTGATTGGGTGTTTTTTGCTTCTTTATATTCCAAATCTTTGATTTGTTTCCTCATAAATTATGCATTTCAGTTAGTATATTCCTTCTTTCCTGGCTGGGTCTTTTTTATGCTATTGAGGTTCTCATTAAGTTCCTTGAGTATCCTTATAACCAGTGTTTTGAACTCTGCATCTAGGAGATTGATTGTCTCCATTTGTTTAGTTCTTTTTCTGGAATTTTGTTCTATTCTTTCATCTGGGCCATGTTTCTTTGTCTCATTTTGTCACCCTCCCTATGTTTGTTCTTACGTGTTAGGTAGATGTGCTACATCCCCCAAGCTTAGTAGAATGGCCTATGTTATGGGTGTCCTGCAGGGTCCATTAGCATAGCATCCTCTATCACCCAAGCTGGGTACTTGAGGTGTGTCCACCATGTGGGTTGTGTATGCCCTGTTGTAGTTGAGTCTTGATTGCTGTTGGCACATCTTAGTTTATCCAATTCCTGTGTTCTCTCTGGGACTAGCCAGGATAAGTTACAGAGTGGTTGCTACTTGGGCTGGCAGTGGAGTGGCCCAGGTGAGGCCAAGCTGTAATTCAAGGCCAGCTGCTGTTAGTGCTGGGCTGGAGCCACTTAGCAAGAAGTATGGGGCTCATGAGGCCAGATGCTGCTTTTTCGAGAGAATTTAGAAAACATATGAAGAATAAGCCAAGACAAGGCATTTATATGGATAAGCCACTGTAAACATCTTAAGTGGGCCAGAAAGTTGGGTGGAGCAGAGCCTCAGGGAATCACCAGGGTGGGGCAAAAAGTGTGAGCTAGGTCAGATTCTCAGATACGGCTTCCACCTGCCAGCTCTGTGTGGGGAGGGCTCAGCAAAGGAAGAATGGCTTCTGCCAGCACTTCCTTCTGGGAGAATGCTGACACCCAGCTCTTGCCCTGATGACAGATAATTCTATTCCTCCCTGCATGTCTCTGGTGCCTTTCAAGCTGCTGCCTCTGCACTGGAACTCAGAGGGAGTGAGTCTGAGTAAGTCCTGGCATGGGCCCTTTAAGAGTAACTGCCTGGGACTCCAGAAGTTTCTGTCTTCCACAGCCTCAATCCACATTGGTGTGTACAGCCAGAAGTTTTGGGGACTTATCTTCCTGGCACTAGAACTCTGGGCTGGGGGGCCTGGTATGGTGCTGGAACTCCTTACTCCTGAGATAGCCCTCCCAATTCTTATTCACCACATGTGGAAGGGGGACCAGGCTGTTCCCCATTTCCACCCTTCTGACCAGTCTTGATGTGGTTTCCTTTTTAATTCCATAGTTGTAGGACTTTCATTTAGCTCAATTTCTGGACATTCTGAATTGTGGTTGTTCTATAATTTAGTTGTGATTTTGGTGTGGTTGTGGGAGAGGCAAACTATATTTACCTACACTGTCATCATGACCAGGAGGGGTCTGTAATTTACTTAAGAAACAACAGAAATCTCTAGGATTTTCACATCAGTATCAAATTTCTGGGGAACTCTCACTGGAAGAAAAGGAAACAAAAATGAAAGGAAGAACATACCTTGTCAATGATATTTGAGTTCACAATCAGTTTCTGTGTGGTATCCAGTACTTTCTTTGATTCCAGAGATTTTGTTCCCTTTGACTCTGTCAAGTATTTCAGTATCCTTCCAATAAATTCCATTTGGGTCTTAAGTTACTTTACATTCAATTTCTTTCTTTAAAATAAAACATCCTTTGCCCTGGCTGGTGTAGCTCAGTGGATTGAGTTCTAGCTTGCGATCTGAAAGGCTGCCAGCTTGATTCCCACTCAAGGCACATGCCTGGGTTGCAGGCCAGGTCCCCAGTTAGGGGCATGTGAGAGGCAACTGATTAATATATCTCTTGTACATTGATGTTTCTCTCTCTCTCTCTCTCTCTCTCTCTCTCTCTCTCTCTCTCTCTCTCTCTCTCTCTTCCCTCTGTCTAAAGATAAATAAATAAAATCTTTAAAAATAAAAAAGCATGCTTCATAACAGTACATTTTTATAGATAAGCCTTTTAATTCTGGACTCAGATTGAAGACATTCAAATTCTAGTTCTATGCTCCTTCTCAGTTGTGGATCTTTACAAGTCACCCAACATCTCTGCCAAAGTTTATTGCCTGAGAAGAGGTCCTCTCAGTTTCTTATAGATTTATAGCTCTATCATCAGGAAGCCTAATGGACATATTCAGTTAAGAAATTCTGACTTTCTAGGATGGACCATTTGGAGGCCTATGTGCATAAGGACCTAATATAGACTCAGTCCGAAATTATCAAGAGGGCCTTGTGAAAGATGGTTAGGCCACTTAGATTAAAACTGTAGACCACAAGGTAGCTGTGAGCCAAAACTATTTTTATAATTCAATTTCCTTGGCTATCCTCCTTAGATGACTATAGTTTGAGGAAGTAAGGGGTATAATTTTACTTTCTGTAAATTTTCCTTATTTTCTTTCTTTATACTTTCTGTAATTTTTTATTACAGAAAGTAGAAGACATACACATAGTAAACAGAAGAGTATAATAAACCCTCATTTAACCATCAGTCAGCTCCAGCAATTACCATTTTGCCATTCTTATTTTATCTATATCGCTAAACACTTCTCATCCACAGTTAAATAATATAATTTTTATGGTTATTTTTAAAGTAAAATTTGCATACATTGAAATGCATACATCTTACCTATACAATTCTGACAAAAGGATGCACCTGTGTGACCCTGCACCTCTATCACAATTTCAGCCTTACCAGAAGTTCCACTTGTGTCTCTTCTCAATCACTAACCTCCTAAAATCAGCAGCAATTACATTGTTTTTTCCTCCACAGGTTGATTTATTTTTTCTGATCTAGAATATTATATACATGGAATCAAACAATAGGTACTCCTTTGTGACTGGTTCCTTTCATTCAACATAAAGTCTATGACAGTCAACCACACTGTTGTGCTGACCAGTAGTTCACTTCCTTTTATTGCTAGGTAGGAATTGCTTGTAGAACACGGCCCACTTTGTTTATCCATTCACTGTTAATGCACATTTGTGTCATTTCCACTTACTGACTAGTGTGGATTAAGTTGCTATGAACAAGTCACTTTGAACACATATATTTCATTTCTCTTGGGTAAAGAGGAGTAGAATTGCCAGCTTAACAGGTACATGTATATGTCAAAACTTTTCTGTTGTCCATTCCCACAAGCAATGTGTGAGTTTTGGTTACTCCATTTCATTCCCACATTTAGTATTGTCAGTCTCTTTAGCCATAGTCGCTCTAATGGATACGTACTGCTATCCAATTGTAGTTTTAATTTGCAATTCTCTGATGACCAATGATATTGGACACTTTTTTGTGTGTTTATTGGCCCATACACTTTTTTTTTCAAAGTTTCAGCTTTACTTTTTTGTCCACTCAAAAAATTGAGCTGTTTAGTACTTTCCCCCAGTTTTATTGGACTATAATTGGCATACAGCACTATGTAAGTTTAAGGTGTTAGCATAATGACTTACATATATTTTGAAATGATTACCATAAAGTTCAGTTATCATCCGTCATAGTTACCAAAAAAAAAAAAACCCAGAAAGAAAAGAAAAAATGTTTTTTTTTCTTGTGACGAGAGCTCTTAAGTTCTAACAACTTTTAAATATACCATATAGCAGTTTCAACGATAGTCATCGTGATGTGTATTACATCCTACTACTTATTTATCTCACAACTGGAAGTTTGCATCTTTTGCCCAGCTTCCTCCAATTTCCCCACTCCCTGTTGACTTTGTCATTATGTTATCCTTTATGCATATTACCAGATTTGATTTGTTAATATTTTGTTCAGAATTTGTTGCATTTAATCATGAGGAACTTTAGTCTACACTTCTTTTCTTGTAATAAGGGCTATATTTTTATGAATGAGTAACATGAAAATCACAGGGCATATGGGGGGAGTATACTGAAGTTGGTGGGTTTTTGGTGACTCTCCAATTATATGAGTAGACAATCAGCCCCTCTTGTTGGGAACTGCTCTGCCTGGTTTCAGAAGCTATAAACCCCCCATGGCTAAGGCTGAAGTGAGCGACTTTCAGACTGTGAGCCACCAAAGAGACAAAGCTTATCTCCCTTGTAGGAGCACTGCTTCTGCTTCATCCATCTCTGGCCCCCAATGCTTGGTCGGTTAGTCAATGACAGGTAAGATCCCTCAGAGAGGGGGTACATCCTAAGCCAGACATGATCACTTGGGATGCCCTCAAGGAAGGACTTGGGGGGCTGCAGCAAAGAGGTGGTGATGGACCCTTGCTCCACGGCTATTCTGATATAGCCTGAGTCCTCATTTTGTCTGCAAGAAGTCTCCTAATCTCTTGGCTGCCTTACTTCCCCTGCCTGACTTAAGCCTGAGACAATGCTGGTGGTGGGTACCTCCCAGTGCTGGAAAGGGCAGGTTCCCTAGGGCAGTCAGGCCTAAGAAAGAATATGTAAAATCTTGTGAAACCTGCTTTGTTTAGAATGCTCTCAATTAAATAAGGGTCCAAGCAAGAAGTGAGTTTGTTCCTCAAAGTTTTGTAGCTCCTTAGCTATCTGACCCTGACTCAAAATACACCCTCAGAGTTCTTTGTTATCTATTGTTTGACCCTTACTGCCTGGCAATGATTAATGAGCTTTACCTGTATTTCTGTGTAAAATGAACCCAATAAAAGCCCATTGAGAAAAAGGCTCTTGGCCCTTCTCTTTTGAGAGATGGGACACCTTTCCTCCCCAAGCAGATCATGTCTTGGTAGCAGTATTTTCATCCGTGGTGGACGGGGCGGGGCAGGGAGGCGGGCTCTGTGGGTGGAGCCCCCCCACACCCTCTACTTTAAGACACATTTTATGTATATGGTTTTCTTAAACATTGCTATGAAAATATAGTTGGTATAGTGTCTTAGGTGATTTCATTGACTCAACCCAATTGATTACACAGCAGATTTGATAAACTGGATGTGAAAAAATCATTAAATTGGCAAAGGAAAGGATTCAGACATATATAATATATTCAGATAGGTAGATAGATAAATAGACAGATAGACAGATAGATATAGAGAGAAGGAGAGGGAAAAGGAAAGAGAGAAAGAAAATTATTTTTTTTATTTCACTATTATTTTCTTATATTTAGGCCTGTAAATTTCAAAATGAAAAAATTCAACTTACTGGGATTTGAAGAGAGAGTTTTCAGGTCATCTTAGTCATCTTTATGCAGAGAGGCATCTTAAAAAGCAGCAAATTCTGGCTGGCAGGGCCTTGTTAATGACAAGTTTGGATGGAGTTTTTTTAATAGTCCTTTGCCCTAGTTTTCATTTGAGGGCCTCTTTTGAAAGCCACTGTCCCACATTACTTTCTTAACTGGAGGGGAAAAAGATCCTTATATCTGACTAAGAGCTAGAAAGATAAAAGTGAACAAATTGAGGGGAAAGAGACAAGATAAGTGTTTCACATTGTTTTCAGATGTGAAGACAGGGGGAAGAATATAGCACTAATGTGTTAAAAACACATGTTTTGACAAAACTGACACAAAATCTTTGATGTGGGCTGCCTCCTGAGACAAAAAGTGTCCTTGTCCTTACTTAAGAAGGACAATTTTGAAACCAGAGATATAGAGGAAGACATATGTTCAAGACTGTGCTTTAAGAATGTAATTTTAATAGTCAAGTTTCTAGTAAAAATAGAACTGTTAAAAAACATGGAATATATATAATGCAACCACTGAAAATCATATTCATGAAGTATATGCAATGTCATAGGAAATGCTATGACAAAATGTAACAATAAGTCCATATACACACGTCCAAATACTGTGAATCAAAGAAAAGTAATTAATTAAAATAATTAAAAATAACAACCTTTAGACACTAGGTACATATGCATAGAATAAATTCTTGAAGGAAATTAGTGAACTGGTAATAGGTTTTGTCTCTGTGTGACAAGAATATATGTAATTTTGTTTTCTTTTTAGAGTTTTCTATACTTTTGAATTATTTTTTAAAACTTGTATTATTTTTCTAAAAATATTTTTTATTTGGCCTGGGAAGTGTGCCACATGATAGAAGGGAATAATTTTCCACTGGGCTTTAAAGATGTACTTGTGAAATAGCCAGGGATTTCGGATCAAGGGCTAGCTGTGTTTTAGTTCAGACAACGTACTTGGCCTCTTAGTGTTTTGGTGAAAGTACCCATGAGCCAAGTTTGGGTTTTAAAGGGAGTTTCAGGCAGCCACATCCTAACAGCTTGACCACTCTCATCTCTGGCATGGAGGGCTGCCAGCTGCCTCACTCCCACTACTCTGAGCACCACAGGCTGTAGGTTTCCCAGTCACTCTGCTCTGCTGGTGGCTTCATAAACAGGCTGCTGTGCAGTAGACCTTTGGCCCTGATAAACACTGGGTACTATTTTGCACACAAGCCAGATATACACTAGACAATCAACTCATTTTGAAGCCAGCATATATTTGTTTGATCCTGCTATTTAGACCTAAGTAGGGAGGAAAACACTGGGGGCTCAGCAGCAGAAGACCTGGATATGAGTCTGTGCTTGACACTGGGAAGATCTCTAACTACCTCTGGACTTCCATAGTTCATCTATGAACAGGTAAATCAAACGATCTTTTCCATACCTCTGCATCAATTGCTGTGAATTTCAAAAAGTGTATGTGGTATCAACAAACCAATTTTAAGTTTCATACAGGAAGGCAAAAAAGTCAGAATAGCCAACACAAAATTGAAGTAGAAGAACAAAGTCAGAGCACTGAATTTCAAGACTTACTATAAAACTAAGTAATCGGGACAGTGGATATTGGTAAAAGAACAGACAAATAAATCAATGGAACAAGAAAGCCCAGAAATACACCCACACAAATATAGTTAACTGATTTTTGACAAAGATGCAAAGGCAACACAGTAGAGAAGGGATGGTCTTTTTAACAAATGATGCTGGAACAGCTGGAAATCTGCATACCAAAAAAAGAAAAAGAAAAAGTAATCCTAACACTGACATTACACCCTTCACAAAAATTAACTTAAAGTAAATCATATACCTAAATGCAAAATGTAAAACAATAAAATTCCTAGATGAGAACATAGGAGAAAATCTAGGTTAGCTTGGGTTTGCCAATGACTTTTTAGAAACAACAACAAACGCACAATCCATGAAAGAAAAAATCAGTAAATTGAACTTCATAAAAATTAAAAACAATGCTTTGTGAAAAACACTGTTAAGAAAAAGGGCCAGCCAAGATGGAGGCATAGGTAGACACACTGTGACTCATCACACAACCAAAAGAAGGACAATATATTTAAAAACAAAAGAACAACCAGAACTGACAGAAAATCAAACTGCATGGAAATCTGACAACCTAGGAGTTAAAGAAGAAACATTCATCCATACTGGCAGGAGGGGCAGAGACTGGCAGCCAGCGTGGAGAGGACTCCCAGCAAAGTGGTGGCTGGTGGACCCGGTGAGGTGGTAGATTGTGGACTGGGTGGTTCCACATTCACTTGAAGATAGACCACGTGGAACACCTGGGGAGCAAGATGGACTGTGCAACCCTGAGTTTCAGCATGGGGAAATAAAGCCTCAAACCTCTGATTGAGAACACCTATGAGGGTTGAGGCAGCAGTGTGAGAAACTCCCAGCCTCACAGGAGAGTTTATTGGAGAGACCCACAGGGTCCTAAAATGTATATAAACCCACCCACCTGGGAATCAGCACCAGAAGGGCCCAATTTGATTGTGGGTGGTGGGGGAAGTGATTGAAAACAGGAAGAGTCAAGGAAGCTGCATTGTTCCCTCTCAGACCCCTCTCCCAAATACAGCATCACAAAGCAGGGACATGGGTTGTCCTGCCCTGGTAAACACCTAAGACTCCACCCCTTACTACATAACAGTCACACAGAGAAAAAAATGGCCCAAATGAAAAGAACAGATCAAAGCTCCAGAAAAAATAC
>PVKM010015021.1:0-28396 GCA_004027735.1 Carollia perspicillata | reverse complement strand
TTTAACACCCTGGGCCCTTGGAATAAGTCCTATTGGCTTTCTCTAGGGAGAGATTAATAAACATTTAATCTCCAAGATCAGTGAGCACTTCCCTCTGAGGCTTTTCAGTTATTGTGTACTCACAGAAGCATTAGTGAGAGCAGTGAGTCTGGTGCCCTAGATGCATAGACCATCAGCTGTGATTGAAGAACAAGCTGGGATTTCCCAGGCCCCTGCATGTGTAGTGGAAGCTGCAAGACCCAGGTGGATATTCTGGCTGTGATTGGGGCTCCCACCTAGGCAAAACCAGCCTCTGGATATTACATTATGCCATCACTCATCAAAAGTCAACTGACCTAGTCCTTGCAAAATCACTCTTTCCTGCATGAAAATCCCTTTTTTTTTTTTCACTCGTTTCCTCCTTTAGCAGATAGGAGGTCCCTCTGAGCCTGGGGATGGGCAGGACTGTATCCTTTGACAGCAAGAAGCAGGTACAGAAGATGAGACCTTCATCCATTTACCCTTGTAAGATGATAAGGTTCAAGTTCTTCAGGGGGTAAATTACCATAGTTAGTTAACTTGTTATTGATAAAGAAAAGAAGAAAAAGGGAATTAGACATTGAGCTTAATAAACTGAGGAGCATAAGCCTGTTTGCTTTACCAGGGATCTAGAGCTTTACTTTCCAGAGGATTATAGCATTGGCTGCCAAGGGGATTAATCCTCCTCCCTTCCCTACTCCAGTACCAGATTGTTGCCAGGCGCAGAGCGAGGTGCTTGACTGCAGAGTCCTGTCAGTCTAACTACAGAGTGCAGATCTATCAAGAGCTTGCAAAGGCCTGGGAAGTTGATTGGTTATTTTGAAAAAGCACCCAGTTCTTTCCAAACCCAAGCTAATATAATTTCAGGGTAACAAAAAAGCTTGCTAGCTTTCTTTTTCTTTCTCTCTCTCTCTTCTTTCTCTTTCTTTTTCTCTCTCTTTCCCTCTCACTGACCTACACTCGTCCTGTTCATTCATGTATTCTCTCTCTCCCAGCAGCATGCAGCTATTGAGTCTAACACCTACTTGGGTTTGAGGCTGACTATGTGGGCTCCAAAGCACTAAGCTTTACTATGAAGTAGAAACTCTAAACACTGGTTTCTGTTTTAGCCTTACTGAAGGCATGGTTTGACATCCTCTATAGTGGGATAAAGGGAGATGGGAAATTGAAAACCTGGGGCAGATTTTCACCTGAATAAACCTCATTACATCACAATCTCTTGTGTCAGGGTCCTTGGAATGTTTTCCTGGTGATCCCATGGAAGATTCTGCTTTCTACTAGTAACAGATTGAGGTTTATGATACTAATGTTTTCTAAGTACTCAAAAACATTGAAAACATGATAGGAGTCATCAAAGTCATGCCTTTGGTGAATTATAGTGCAGATAGAGAGAGAGGATGTGTGCTAATTCAACAAGTACAAAGGTGAAATTCAAAGACATTGTAATCATTTGTAAATACAGGACTGAAAGAGTCATTCGATGATATATTAAAAGGAGGAAAAAAAGATAGGTGGGAGGTTGGTTCTGGACTCTTATAAATAGTATCATTGTTATGTAGAATGCTGTGTGCTTTAGATTACCTTAGGGCATCAGAAAGAAATGCCTCAGAGTGTGTGTGTCTGTGTGTGTGTGTGTGTGTGTGTGTGTGTCTACAGTGAAAGTACTTGTTCGGAGAGAGAGAGTGAATAGAGTGAGAAGAGAAAAAAGTTAAAAATAAAATCCTAGGTACATGTGAGATGAAGAAGAAAACCCACTTAAGAAGAATAGAACTCAAGGCCTCTGTATAGCTGGTCTATCTGACTGTAGTGATTACCTAACTCTTTTTTTTTATCATTTCAATATGACTTCAATGCATATTCCAGAAATCTGCTTAAAAGTTATTTCACAAAGTCTGTTTTCCACCTAAACCCCCTCCACCTATTCCAGGTTGCATTATTAAACATATAATTGAAGAAGAAAGTCATCAAAAAAAAAAAAAAAAACAAGGGCACATGCGAGTGTTCTTTATTTGAATTTTAGCTTAGTAGGAAATGTTTCACTTGAGGAAACTGAAACATTATGGTACTATATTTGATTTGTGGCGAATATATCTTACCTTTCTTATTAGATTACTAAACACTCTCTACCCTTCTCTATATAGTTTGGAGGTACTCAGTATAATCCATCAGGTAAAGTAGCTAATGCCAGAAACAAGATTATATAGAGTCCCTGATAATACTGTAGTCACTCCAAATGAAAAACAGTGTACTAATCATGACAATATGGCCTTGAAGCTCAACAATCTGAGAATAATTCACTTCTGTGCCAGCAAATTCAATCTGTGATACAAAAATGCCTCAGGTTAGGAAGGAAAGATATATGTAAACATTGCGGTCTGTAAACATGCATAAATGTCTTGATTTGGGAACCAGTATGAACTCTCCTTTCCAATTGCATTGAAATGGAGTTGATATTAATTGAAAGAAAGGGGAGATCCCCAGTTTTGTTGGGTGAATTTGCTCTTGTGTGCCACCTTTTATAACAGCATCCTCTAAAGTTTCCCCTCGCTACAAAGGTAGTAATGTCTAATAAAATGAAGGGCTGAGAGTGATTTGTATTATATGCCACATACAGTCCAGCTTGGAGTAACTTGTCTTGTATAAATATTGGCACGAATAGGATATATGTAAGAGCAAAGTTAATAGACTCAGCCTATGTTGCTTTACTTTGTCTTTCAAATTTAGTGAATATGCTACATTGTATTTTTATGTGTTCACACTTTTTCTATTATTCTACACATCATCACCTGTGAAACCATAGGCAAGACATTTTTTAGTATAAACATGATGAACTAAACTGAAATGGGCATTTCAAATTATACTGTCTACAGACAAGTGAGAGCCCCTTTCCACATAGCTCCAATGGTGATTGGATCACTAACCCTTGGGGAAATGCATGTTCTAAGATGCCCTCTGATATTATCTTCTGTTCTTCATGACTCAGATGCATCTGTGTTTTTAAGAGTCTGTTGAGAGGTCATTAAGTCTTTCTAGACCCTGTAGAGGCTTTCAGAGCTTTGTCTTCTTTGTGCATGTCATTTACAGTTTGTAGGAGTGGTGAACAACCTCAAAAAAACTTTAGCCTGAAGTAAACATAGTTTTTGGTGTCCCACTAGTTGTCAAGCAATTCCTTGACCTTTCCTCTCATTCACTGAAGCAAATCAAAGTGTATTTCAAGTAGTGCCGCCTCAAGTCATCCTGAGAGCAAAGTCACAGCATAAAAGTAGTTCACCCCTGAATGTCTTAGGCTAGTGATTCTATTCTTGACTCAAAAGAGCAAATAGAAAAAAAAAATGAAAGAAGTGCTGTGGATGGCAGCGTTCTTTAATAACGTCCAAAGACTTTGCTGAGATAGTGTGTTCCATTGCATGTGTATGAAGTGACAGCTTTTCAAGGCATGTGAATCAGACAACAAAATAACTCCAGAACATACCATGTACTGAGATGTCAAAACCTTCATCTTGTTTTGATTATGGCTAATTGAGAATTGTTTAAGTACAAGGAGTATCAAATATAAAGAGGATAACATATAAAACAAGTAAGAGAGAGCATTTCCCCACTCAGGCCTCCAGCTTTATCTATAACTCCACCTAGGAAATATTAATATAATTTCCTTTACTATAGATTTTGATCAAATAAGGATCAAAGTTATGCAAATTATGCTCAGCTAAAATTGTTCAACTACAAAACAAATAATGAAACAGCTTCCTGTTGAATTCCTGAAAACTGAAAATTATCAATTAAAATCACCATAAAAATTAATGAATTAGAGAATGAGCTCTATTTTAGGAGAGCTAATTTATTCAGTGGGAAGTATATTTTTATATAAAAACACAAATATCTTAATATATCTATGATACAGATTTCCACAGACTAATCCTGTGGGTGATCCCACTATTGGACCTGATTACTCACCCATTGATACACAACTTTTCATTCCTTCCTCTAAAGAGGCGTGTGTGGGGGGAGTTGCAGGAAGTGAAGAGTATTTCCCCACTCCTTGAATTGGGGTTGTGCTATGTGACTTGCTTTGGCCAATTGAATAAGGTGAAAATATAAAATGCCATTTCTGAACAGAGGCATAAGAAGTGAGTGGTTTTCCTGCAGGCTCTTCACACCTCTGCCACTACCATGAAGTGAGTGTCTCTGAACTAGCGCACGGATCCAACAGAAAAGACGTGGCGACAGGTGAAGCACAGCCGCCGAGTTCAGCTGCTTTAGAGAAGCCACGTTCAGCCAGTACGCAGGTGATAAGCGAGTCCAGCTTAAAGTCCAGTCTGTAGTTTATTTTACGGACAAACTACTTCAATTTCACATAAATTATGTCTCATGTCAAAAGTCACATAAGTGATAACTCTGCATCCGATAATGGATTACATTTTTGTTCAATCTTTATTCTATTTTGTCATTACCAACTAGTTCCCTAAACTCACCTCTGTGTCAGCAATCATCACGCTGTTGTCCGTGTCCCTGAGTCTTTTTTCCCTTTTATTCAATCCCTTCCGCCCTCCCCACCACTCGCTGTCATCTGCTCTCCATCTATGAGTCTGTTTCTCTTTTACTTGTTAGATCGGTTTGCCATTAGATCTCACATATGAGTGAAATCATACGGCATTTGTCTTTCTCCAACTGGCTTATTTCACTGAGCACACTGTTTTCCAGGTCTATCCACACTGCTGCAAAGGGTAAAATTGTCTTCTTTTTTATCCAGGTAGAATTCCATTGTGTGAATGTCCCTTACAGGTTTTATCTACTCACTTACTGATGGGTACTTGGACTGTTTCCATACTTCGGTGATTGTAAATGATGCTACAATGAACGTAAGGCTAACTATGTTCTTTCAAATTAGTGTTTTGAGTTCCTTCAGATATTTTCCCTGAAGTGGCATCGCTGGGTCAAAAGGCAGATCCATTTTTAATTCCTTGAGGCATCTTCGAACTGGTTTCCACAGTGGTTGCACAGGTCTGCATTCCCACCAGCAGTGCAAAAGGATCCCCCTTTCTCCACAGCCTCGCCAGCACCTGTTGTTTGTTGATTTATTAATGACATCCTTTCTGGCAGGTGTGAGATGGTGTCTCATTGTGGTTTTAATTTGCATTTCCCTGATGATTAGTAATGTTGAGCATCTTTTCATATGTCTATTGGCCTCCTGTATGTTACCTTTGGAGAAGTATTTATTCAGGCCCTTTGCACATGTTTTTTAATTGGATCATTTGTTTTTAGTTTTTGAGTTGTGTGAGTACTTTATCTTTTTAGGATACTAAGCCCTTATCAGATGTATCAGTGTATATGTTCTCCCATTCTGTGGGCTGTCTCTTTATTTTGTTGATGATTTCCTTTACTGTGCAAAAACTTTTTAGTTTGATGACTACATTTTTTACCTAAACTCAGTTTATTATAATCTTAACTCATATTCTTTATCTGTTTAGTGACTCTAGCCACAAAATATAACATATTGAAATTAATACCATTATGATAATTATTATTAATATTTTTTCATGTTAAGCAATTGCATAAAGTGATTTAAACAGATTCTGCAAATTATATATTTACTCTGAAATCATATTTTTACAGATAAAAGAACCAAGGATGAACATTCTTCAGAACACCAACAATTGGTAAGAAGTAGAATTTGTTGAACTCTAAAATAAGTAGTTTTTGTTCTATTTCACATTAATTTTCATTTTCTAGTGATTATCATAGTATTTTCTGCAGAAAAGGGAAACAATTTTTTCAGCTCTACTGAAATAATCAAAATGAGTTTCTATTAACACTGTTGTTTTTTATGTTACTATTTATAATTCAGTTCACACTCTCCCTATATAAGTTTGATATCTAGTATAGAAGATTTTCTTGTAGGTTTGTGCATTTCTAGTTTCCTCACTCTTTCCAATTGCTTTGTCTTTCCAATTTCTTTTCTGCCCTTTCTATCTCTCTCAGCCTAATATTCACTGCCCTTCCCCCATCCTTTCTCTCACCTTTGGTCTCCCCTTTATTCTGTCTGTTTTGCTTGGATTTATAGGTTACACATTTATACTTTTACATGAGTATTTCCTTTCTAATGTGGGCAACTTAATTTACTATGATACATTACAACAAGCAGTCATGACACATAGAAACTCAGTGTCATCTAGAGATTGTGGTCTTGTGTCTCAGGTTTCACATCTGAATATGCCATCTAGCAAAGAGTGTTTCTATAATTAGTAGTGATAGCAGCATTGTGGGTCTCTCACCCTCCAGTCTGAAATCCAGAAAACTTTCAGGGACTCTAAGGCCTGAAGGTGAACTAAAATGCAAAAGTAAACAATTGGGAGCAGGGATGAGGAGTTAGAGGTCTGGTCAAGAAGGAAAAAGACTTTATTCTGCAAGAACGCTGAGTACTAGTGAATTAATGGACAGTGCAGAGAAAAATTTGTTGCAGCGCAACTAATGTCTGGATCATTTCTATTCTGTAGGCAAATTCCTCAAGGTTTCTTAATACATGACAGCCTGCTCTGAATGCTGGACAAACTACTTATCGCCATTGATCAAAGCTGACTTTGAGGGTGTCCGTCCTTCAAGTGCCTGGGAGACCGATTGGAAACAAGTGCCACTTCCTGGTTCTCTTATGCTTCTTATGGCTGCTAGTGAACATCAATAACATGAATTCCATTTTATTTTTTTTTTGTAAGGGATCTTATTTATAGGGCAATTTCCGGTGCTGTGTCTTGTCTGCATGAAATGATTGCCAACTCAGGCAGCCATTAAAGTTTACTGCTTAGGCCTTTCTTCAAGGTACAATATGGATATTACTTTCACAAGTAATTTGGAAAACGGAGCGAGAAGAGCATGTTAACTCCTTGCAAACATCCAGACTTAGACAAGAAAATTCTTGCCTTCTGAACTGATGCTGTGCTCTTCTAAGAGAACATAAAAGGCAGCATTAAAACTTACTGTTTTATGGCCTTTGTTTATAAATTAAAGATGTCTCCCTTTCAAGAGAGCATTACCTCACAGAATTTTAGTTAATTGAAGGAAACGATCATTTTATTTCATTTTAGCTTTCACGCCAGTACTATAACCCTCCTCACACACTGAGATAAACTACAAAAGCTGTCACATTTTTATGTGTTCTCTCTTCCTGAGGAAAAGCATATTTCCACCCAGCAGCCTGTCTCCACACTCCTACACACAATTAAATAATGACATTCCCCAGCCACCACCTAGTTAAGAAAAGGTTCTATTCAGAATGTAATCTGATCTTTCAAAGTTCATATCTGTTCATCTAAAGCTTCAGGGAACACATTGCTGTATTGAAATATTTCCTAAACATGATTTTACACTGTAAGTTATATTACTGTCTATTCATGCCTCTTTTTTTAATTCTATTGCAAATCTGTGCCAGATGGAAATACAATCTTAGGGTGACCTAGGAATTCTAATTTGGCTCATTTCTAGGTGCAGAAAGGACTTCTCCGACCACGTGGCTTCAGAAGGGACAAAACCCCACTGGGAGGCCAGTTTCAGTGTTGGACAATACAGCGCTCTGGTCTTTGTTTTGTTGGACTGAATCCTCCTTCCTGCCTACTTCACATGTTGTGGTGCTTGTTCTGACCTCTTGAGTTACAGACACATACAAAATTTCCATTTTATATCATAGTTCTTAAAAAGATGCCTAGAATATCACACCACCTCCTCTTAATTATCTCTGGATCAGGTGAGTCATTCGTTCAAGCATTCCTCGTGTGCATGAAGATTCCTCCCAGTGTGTTTTTCCTCCTCTGGCTAGTTTATTTAGTCAAACATTTATTCTAAAACTCAGGGCCCTTGCTGTGGAAAGGTATCCTCAGTGTGGTAAGTCCGTAGTTATGTCTGATAATGTTATTATTGTCAGTAGCTCACACAAAAACTTGTATTAATGTAAAGACTCCATTTCATCTTTCAAATATGTTTCCTCAGTAGTACATATTCAGGTTTGGCTTGTGATGTCCTTAATCTCCAAGTTTTTGTTTTTGTTTTTTTAATTCATCCTTGTTAAATTGACTCTTGCCAGAGTCAAGATAATCTTCCAATTGTATGCCTACTTGATTATTTTTATAATTTATTATATTTACATGTATTCTAATTAGCTGTCATCTGGATGTTTTGTAGCTAAATATTTTTATATGTTTTCAATGAATGGAAAGTGATTTAGCATATAACAAAAATGATCTTTACAAACCTGCTCAGAGTCACCCAGGAGGCTAAGAGAACAAATACCCAACTAGCACCTTTGTTATCCAGGTCTCATGTTCCCATCTAAAATAAAAGGCTAATTCAGTGCATTTAATTCTGATTATTAGTAGAAAATGTGGAATCAACACAAATGGCCTGAGAAACAGAAAGGGTAGTGTTGTGGGGAAGCAGGACGTTGGTACTAAATCAGGGCAGGGAACATGGCAGGGAGTAGATCATACAGGAATTTGTACAACAGACATGGAAGAAGCTAGAAAGTTGTACTTTGTTTGTGAGAGGGAGTTATAAATAGGGCGCCAACTTGATGTTTTTGAGCCTGTGAACGATCACGCTGGCTACCATGCAGTGGTTTATTGGCAGGGTAGCAAGATGAGGGCCGAGGAGACCTGACAGGATACTGTGTCTGCAGCCTGAATGTCGGTGGCTTGAAGAAGGTTACGTAGTGGTGTCAGTTATCAGGTTTAGATATCTTTTGAAATAGATTTAGAAGACTTTCTTTTGAACTGGTGTACAGTGTAAGGGCAAGTTGTATCACAGATACATCTAACATTTTTCATCTAAGTAAGTATATTATGAGCTATTTATTGATAAGTATTTTTTTAGGAAGGGGTGGAATCTTCAATAATTATATAGTGATGTTGATATTATTTTGGCTATAGGGCATCAACAACCTTCTCATATTTGGGTCTTAAACAATGCAATGCATGGTGCCCATCATAACATACAAAAATAACAAATGACCATCAATTTCCCTGGCTAACTTGCACCGATTGCGTGGGCACAGAGCTAACATTTTGCAACCAGGAACACCACCCTTAATTTTGGTGTAAGAGATTGTGGTCCACAGAGTCAACGGCAATGGAGGACTATCCCCTCTGCCAGCAGAGGCAGCTGTACTGAGTTTGTGTTTCTTAAGCAGCAGTAGCAGCAGTGCTAGCAGCAGCTTTCCCAGCAAAGGGCCGACTGTGCTAACGGCACGCTGACCGTGCTGCCCGCTGCAATATCCAGACTGCTGACCAGGGAGCCGCGGTTTGCCTGTGAAACCAGTTTTGTGGAGGGCTTTTGGGAATAATCCCAGGTTGTTTATCTTAAAAATGGTTCTTTAGGTATCCCCCAAATTTTGTGATTTGCCCAGTATCTTCTTTTTATTATGCTTCAGTTCAATAGACAGAATTTCAGTGCTCAAAATAAAAGTAAAAATAAAAATAAAAAACTTACTAATACAAAAACTGGAGTCAGAGGTAGAACCTCTTAAGGCAAGTGAAAGGAACCTGCAATTCATCATCTGCTTGTGGAGGCACCGAAGGCAAGGATAGCCAGCTAGTACAGTAAGGAGCAGCTCTGCGTAGGGCAACGCTATTGATCGAAACAGACTCTTCGCGAGCTTGTAAACTGAACTGATGTGGCGATTAATACAGGTGCAGAATAAGCCTGCTTAGGCTCTTATTAACTTTGTGGAATCAACAGATCGTAGACATTCTAGTGAACTCATAGGAAGCCCCCTATATATGCATATATGTAGCACATACACACCTATGTATTACCTATAGCATACATATTTATGTTCAGAACGTAAGCACCCAATATCATTAACAGCCCAGTTTTTTATTTTTTAAAATTAATTATCTATCTTTATTATGTAAGTAACTATCTCCTCTCTAAATTATGTTTCACTGGGCATTTTAACATATGAGTTTTAGAGGAACACAATTCAGCTTACAGTGGTATCCTAAAATTGCTTATAGACATTGAATAAAGTTTCTGTACATTAAGATAAAAAAAAAACAAAACTTTATTAGATGCAGGCTTTTAAGATTCTGAATTCCATTGTGTTCTATTTTTTAAAGTGGAAGTTTTGGGGGTAAAGTAATATTTATAGTTCTAATGTCAGTTTTCTTCATGGAGGAGTTTCTGCTAGAATGAGAGCGTGTTCTATTATTGTTTCAAAATACATTTGCAGTTCTACTAAGAAACTTTCCTAATGTCCACATCAGCTTATTGGCTTATATTATATCAGTATTTTGAATAGAAGCAATGAAGGAGAAACCATCTAAAACTACGTCTTCTATAAAATGACAAACCCAATGCAATACTGGATCTAAGGTGAATAATACATTTTAATGCCAAGAATTTCAAATATGCTGGACAGAATTCCTTTATTTTCCCTTTTAGTGTATTTGCTTGGCCAGAGCAGAAGACAATCAAATCCTAGATCGTGGTAAGCTATGGCCTGTAGCCAAATCCAGTCATCCAGTTTTTCGTTTCTTTTAATAAATTTCTGTTGGAACACAGCAACTACATTTACTTTGCATATTGCCTGTGGCTGGTTTCAGACTACGATGACAGAGTTGTGTAATTGTGATGCATTCTCTATGGCTTGCAAAGCCTAAAATATTTACTATCTGGCCTTATGTAGAAAAAGTTCACCAACCTCTGCCTATGAGTAATCAACTGAAGATTTTAATTTCTGAGATAGAAGTTAACAATTCTTATTAGCATCAATTGATGGATTGTTAGGGTTATCAAGGCTTTTATAATAAATCATTTTGGGTAATTAAGACAAAAAAGCTTTGGGAAAGTGATGCGGCAATTATGCCGTAGAGTAGGTAACACGCCTGAGCCTCCTGAGATACAAGCTCACTAGCAGTTCAGAGGAGCAGGATCCCAGGAATCAAATACATCTTGTTGTCCTCAGATAAGCTCATTTCTATGGTTATGCATTGGCTGTTTCTTTGATCAGGAATGTAATAGGATCTCCTCCTTATCAAAGCTGATATAAAGTCAATATGATCTAACCTTCCAGGAGTAGACTTCTGTTCAGATTCCATTAAAAAAACACATCTATGGCCATGTATTGGCTATTTTAAATAGATGACATTGGGCTTTCAATATGGTTTTGACAACTCACTTGTTTTTTACAGTTTGTATTTGTTTTCTCTGTAACCATTGCATCTCTCAGAACCTTCTTTGATTGTGAAATTATTCAGTCGCCAATATTTTATAAAGCACAATATTGTGTCAGACCAGAGAATTCACTGTACAAGAAAAACAGAAGGCAATGAGCTGAACGTCATGGATTTATTTGCATTACCCAACTAGCATTCTTGAAAGTTGAACCTAGTTGTGTCAAGAGGAAATTACCTTCCGAGTTTGGAGTTCCATCCATATCACTCTCTTTTATTATTGGTGGAATACATGGTGTGAGAACTGGAGTACGAAAAAGGGAAGGTGCGTGGTGACCATTACAAAGAAAGATTCCCTTGTATTTTTCCTGGGAATCGCACTTCCTGAGGGGAAAAGCTCCCATCTGCAGACTTAGCATGGGCCTAATGAAGTGCAAGCTGAGGCTACCACTTTCAATTTCATCTGTTTTCTTTGTGAGTTTTTGAGCATGGTCATTGGCAAAAAAAGAAAAGAAAATAGAAGGTATCAAATATATTAGGAAAGAAATACTGAAAACATTTAAACTAATAGAAAATTAATTTACTAGGAAATAAAGTAGGACTGTTTTCCGTATTTTTTGTGTTAGTCTAAATGTTTTGTGTTGTTTTTGTTTGCATTTTTTTCCTCCAAATGAAGCACCCATTATTCATGAAAGCATGTTCATTTATCTTGAGGGAACTGCCCTGGAGTAGAGATATTCTTCCTTTTTGACTTAAAAACTGAGCTATTTTATTAGCATATGAGTGTTGTTGTATCATCACCCACTTAATGAAATATTTGTTGAACCAATGTGTTTAGTAGTGCCTATACTACTATAGTATATTACTATAGTATAGGCACTACTATACAAGGTAACATGAAAGATAATAAAATTATATATTATATATTATATATTATACATCATATATATAATGTATACTATATATTATATCATATATTAATATATACTATAATATATTATAGTATATATTAATATATAATAGGATATAATTATATTATATTTATTATATTATATTATATTATATATATTATATATATTATATATATTATATATATTATATACATATCAGGTGTGCTGAAGAGAACATTCAGAAAAATCATGAGTTTACCTGTGTGTTTCTAAAATTTGAGCTTTTGAAATAAGAGTATTTTTGACTAAGAGAAGCACGGGACAAAAGGAGCTGTAAATGGTTTTAGATCTTGGATTCTGTATCTTCTCCATCTTTTCCCACTGCATCTTTTTTGTCAGGTTTTAATACATTTTCACTACCACATGACAATAACGAGTTGTTAAAAAAACAATTTAATAGGATTTATATAGACAGCTCTCAACTGTAAGTAATAATAAACATTTATTAATATAGTAAATCAGGAGCTACTTATGAATAAATATCATAATTATTTCACCCCCTAATGCCAATTACTATATTTAGTATAAAATTTAACTTTCCCCAAGTTTATAATACAGAAATACAAGTATCCAGCACGTTCCTGTTAAATGTCTCGGTTTAATGAATGAACTGTTCTCTGGCAATGCATTTCGTGTAGCAATTGTTTCCTGGTTAGAGTACATCAGAGAACCTTATCGCTGCTCCCCTAATGGTGATACAACGAAGGAGAGAGTCCCCTCTTGTGCCAACGCACCAGGACTGTTTGGAATAGCTTCTGAAAGTTTTTCACTGGTCAGGGTAAAACACTCTTATCTTTTTCAAAATCATGCTGCACCTTTTTTGAGAAGTGAAATAACATAAAATTGGCTAGTATATTCGCAACCTACAATTCGGGAGGCACTTGGCTCTTCAGAAGATCTTGTTATCTGCAAATGGTTTCTAACAGGGCTCTCCAGATTTTCTTTCAATGGATGAGTACAACAAATTTGGGTACTTTCTATTGCAAATACATACAATTTTCTCAGAATCGAAATAGAGGGGGAAAAAAGGGTATGAGCCAAAGCAAATTGCAAAAGAACCTTGGTTTAGTGACATTGCAAAAATTTTCAGTTGCATTTATTTTTATTAAATGCTGAGCAAGATGTAGTACCATATAGTAAATATTATGAAGCAAAAATAAATCCATACTTAAGTCATTGAAGAGGACTTGGGGTATTCTCAAAGTCTGAATAATATTGCAAATGCAGTTTGAAAAAAAGGAAAAATGAAATGGTAAACCCAGTGTTTTGGATTAAGGTAAACAATCCCAAAACTAAGCAATATAGCTGGCTGCGTTAGACTGACATCTATGAAAATTATGCACTATTACAAATCAATCAACTTTTAAACCTAAGGTTATATCTACATGACAAAACTTTAAAATCTATTAAGTATTAGGTAAAATTAAAGCTAAATTAGTAATTTTATTTATACATATTATATATTCATATTACATATGAATGTATCTTTGCATATGTATATGTATATATAATGTTTAATTCAATAACGTATTTTAAAATGCCTGTGCTGTTATTCAATTTCTTCAAAATTAAATGTGTGGCAGGCACTCTTAATTTAATCTGTTGATAATCTCTGACACACCCTTAAATTTTGGAATTAAAAGAAATATTTCCATTTTTCAGTGATTTGTTACTCCTTGCAGTCACAGGCAAGCCATTTTGTTTTATCTTACATCCTGAAAAAATAAAAATAAAAACAAAAAGCCATTTTCAATCCACTTTCTCTCCTGTAATATTCAATTCTTTGGACTCCATTAAAACCCATACCAAATTGTTTATACTTGCCTCCTCTAAATCACTCCTCCTACTTGTCTGTGAAGGCCCTTTGAACTTCATCATCCTATCAAAATGCTGCACCGCTGTCATCATCTGTGCCGCCCAGGGCACCCAGTACTTTCTGCCTCTGCTCTTGAAACCCCCTTTCCCCAGGTCCCCACATTCCCATGCTGCCCTGGATTCCACATCCCTCACTGAGTGCTTCGCATCAGGCCTCATTGCTGGTTGTTACCTAGAAACATGGTGCTTATTATTTTATATGTTTTCATGGTTTGAATATTAAGTAACTTTTTCCCCTGTTTTATTGTTGTACAGTTAAAGTCGTCCCCATTTCCCCCTCATTACTGTCCCCTGCCCTACCAGCCCCACCCACCCCCACCTCCCACATCCGGTCCGGTTGTCTTTGTCCTTGGGCCCTTTAAATATGGTCCTTAACCATCCTTCCTTTCCATATGTTTTACCAAGTTTTCTTCTTTCTTTTGTTTCCAAGATACTTCAATTACCTACTTATCTGAGAAAAGTTTTATTTAAAACTTTTACCTACACCACTCCAGCTCTAAGCTGTTACAGCTTTATGTACATATTTAAAAATAGATTTATTGATGAATTTTTCAATCTACTTAAATGACAGCATGTTGTTAATATTTTTGTATCTCAAGTTTTGTTCAATCTTTTCAAGAGTTATATATATTTTCATGCAAATATTAAATCAATTTAATATTTTTAAAAAATTAGTAATATGCATACTTCAGAGTAATAAGAACTCGTATTTCCCCTACATATTATGTGGGTAAAGAAAATATAGCTAAATTCACCACTCACCACTGATACTAGAACGGACATAAGTATACAGTCTTGAACTTATTTTTAATTACCAAATGTTTAATATATTTTTTCATGTTTTGCTTCAATTTTATTGCCTTCAAATTGTTGTATAGCTTTCTTTTTATACAATGTAATCATAGTTTTGAAGAATTTGTTTTATTTTACTTTTAGTCTGTAATAATATGTAAAATGGATAAATATTTTCACCAACATTCATGTACAAGAAGATCTGCATCGACATATTTTCAGAATTACATTTAATTAAATATATCTTTAGCAGGTTCTCAAAGATAGCATACCATCATGGTTAATTCAGTTTTGTTTAGGAAAACCACTCTTTTTTGCTCAAGCCTTTAAAAAAACTTGGTGCCAGGTAATTAAAGATGACCATGTTAAAGGACATCTTTATTGTAATTTTATCTGTTCAAAACAAAGCAAAGCAATAGAATAGTAATAACAAAACTATTTTTGAGACATCTCTATTATTTACAATCTAAATTCAGCAATCTACTCCAGTGTCTTAAGGCCATGGTCATACTAACCAAAAAAGGTTTTGGCCTCCACACTCTGACAGCTCCAAGCTCAGTGAAACTATTTTTAGACCTGCTATATGTATAGTCTATTCTAAGTAAGTTAAGTTTCCAAGCAGGACCCTGGAATGAGTCAAACATCCCAGTATTTACTCCCTCATGTAATCAAATTCAAGTGACTCTCTTTTGGTGGGTGTGCCATAAAAATGATATATGGAGTCATAAAAGCCTTGCTTCATCGGCCTAAATCTTTTGGGTGGTTTTTGTTTTGTTGTTTGTTGTTGTTTTTTTTATACTACCTACCAGGAAATAGTTATTATGCTTTGATAAAACCAAAATAAATGCAGAAGTCAGAAGTAGATTATCTGGTAAATATATAGCCCAAATAAGTCCCCAGCCAAAAGCCAGTCCCTGGCAGCCCTGTGACTTAACCACCTTGATCCAGCCAGGCGGAGCTTCAGGATGAGTATAGTCCAGCTGCCATCTGAACAAACATGTGAAAAACCTCAGGCAAGAAAAGAAATAATACTTTTCTACTTCCATGTTATAGCTTCTTCTGAATTGTTACAATATATGCCATGATTCATGTTTCTACTGTTTTCACCTTGTATAAATGATCCTTTATTAAAATTTGTACGGCATAAATATTAATATAATTATTATGAGATAGAGAACACAGATAATGTATATGATTTATGAATAAGGTGTATAACTTTAAAAATAACAGGATGTAATGTGAATATGAATGGTTATATAAAACAAATGCAGAAATTAACCATTTGCAGAAGGACATTAATAATACAGATGAGATCATAAGAAGGTGCATTTATTATGCTTTTATTGTACTCAAGCTGATGTATTATAAAAATTCACATAGATTGCTTTTGACTTAAAATGCGTTGCATATATACTTTGCAGAGTGAAACATACAATTGATTATATTAGTACATGATTCTAAATAATGCCCTTAAGATCATCAAGGTGAAAAAAAACATAAGCAACACAGTAAATAACTGTTAAGGGATGCAGCTAAACAATTTAAGATGAAATAGGTTAATTATAACATGTTAATTTCATTCATTTTAATTTGAAGAAAATATAATTGTGTTTTAGATTAGTTCATTTATTTATTTGTGTTTACTCAGAGAGAACTTATCTGATAATTTAGGACCTTAATTATTTCTCTTCTTTATCTCTTCTTTACTGGTTCGTAACCAGTTCGTAAGCATGCAGTACTACAATTGTAATTTACCTGAAAAAGAAACTCTCCATAATTACAGTTTTTTAAGCACTGAGAGGAAATAGCAGAAATAATGTCCCAGTATCTTCCAATGTTTGCTAATAAGCTTTACTTATCTTTCTAAAGTTATTCCCTCTGTAGTGTGTTGATTTTATTTAGGACATTTTATTTTTAGTTTGCTTAAGTATGTAGCCAATTTTAATTTAACCAAAAATAAGAAGGATTAACAAAACAATGACTTTAAAATCTTTGACTCCCTGGAAAGGATATATGTGAGGTAGCTTTGATGCATAATATAAGAACGATCTTTGTTTTGTATTTATGAATAATGTTCCTATGAGCAATTTCATTCAACATTTTCATTTAAAAATAACCGTGCCCTTCTAACCTTGAAAAGTGGATTAAATTAAGATGAATATTTATTTCTTAATCATTTTATATTTGACTAAAACTAGATAGGCTCTAATCAAAATCAATAAATTTTAGATATAAATCTTAAAAATTTGGTTAATTTTTGGTTGGTAAATGACTACATAAATGTTAAATATAAAATATATTTATAGCTATCAATGTACATATCAAAAATTATTTCTTAAAAGCGGTACTCCTCTATGCAATATCTTCCTTTGTTACTCTAAGAGTATTTAAGTATGCTCTTACTATTTGTATTTGATAAGACAAATGATGTTAGTTATATGATAAAGGCATTTGAAATAAGAATACTGCAATAAAAATATTCATAATATACAAGTTATTATAACAAGGCCTATGTAATCATGATATATCTAAAGACTAAAACATAAAATTTAGTATTTAAAAATGATTATTTGTAGATTATGATAGTCTTAATAGGAGTACATAAAATTGTATCAGGTAGGAAATATCAAATATCATTTGGAGGTATAATTTAAAGGATAGAAATGAAAGGCCTAGATATTAATAATTTATCCACATTCAGCATTAGTTTTATATGAATTATACTTCTTGTAGTCAAACTGCCAAGCATCCTGATAAAACGTGGTCCAACTTAGTTAGTTATCATCACGAAAGTCGAGAGGAATTTGATGTGGGTATAAAAATGGAATAAAATACCACCCAATAGTAGAAACAAAATTGAGTTTCTCAGAAGCAAGGATATTTAGCAAAAAAAAAAAAAAAATGTGCAGAATAAGCTAAACATTGTAAGACAGAAAGCCACTCAAAGGACAAGAAATGTACTGTAAGAAGATATTGGTAATTTCTATTCCAAAAATGGTCTTAAGTCAATTTAGAAAGTTTATTTCTGGATACTGTTCTTTCACTAGCCAAACTAGAACTTGTTTAATTTTGTCTTGTGCTACATTAGTGCCTATTTCATAATTTTTAATATGTACTGTTGACGAGCAATTGCTTAAAATTAACACCTTATTATATTTAAAATCAAAGAATGAATTGAGAAATAATTACATAAACATAAAAATAGATATTTTCTCCCTGGCTGGTGTGGCTCCGTGAGCACCAGCCTGCAAACCAAAGGTTGGTGGTTCAATTCCCAGTGAGAACACATGCCTGGGTTGCGCACCATGTACCCAGTAGGGGCCACATGGGAGGCAACCACCATTGATGTTTTTCTCCCCCCTCCCCTCTATCTAAAAATAAATAAATAAAATCTTTAAAAAAAGATATTTTCTCATATCATTGAATTTTTATTTACCTACTGGTTCAATATTTTTAACCATCTGAGGGTAAAAAAATACTTTTCAAACTATTTCAATCACTGCAATTTTTAGAATTACATGGTTTTTAAATATTTTCACAGAGTTTTAACAAAATACATTAAAATTATTTTATTATTTTAAGGTTTATTTGTTTATTTGTTTTTAGAGAGAAGGGAAGGGAGAGAGAAAGAGAAGAAGAGAAACATCAATGTGTGGTTGCCTCCAGAGCACCCCTTATTGGGGACCTGGTCCATAACCCAAATATGTGCCCTGAAGAATTGAACCAGCAACCCTTTGGTTTGTAGGCTGACACTCAATCCACTAGCCACAACACCCAAGGCTGAGGTCTATAAACATTTTAACATCATCAAGCTTCAAGAGAGTTCTCAAATTTATGATGTAATGCTTAGAACTTAGCACGATTTTTCCTTTATGTAAATGCATTTAGAACATACCCTTCCAGAATCATTTCCACTTCTTCCTAACATATGCAAATTCTAATTAAGGGGAATGGATCATGCACCTTGTATTATACAATACAAAAAATAGAAAACATGTAATGAAAAGTAATCTTTGTGTGGCAGAAGAATGTAAATGTCAATAAATATATTTTTACAACCTTTAAAATTTCAAATGTAAGTAGTGTATGGTTGGAAACATTATGTTAGTGTAAGAGGATGAATTTGTTTTGCTGAGTTTTGATTTGCAGAGTCAATCTTAGTTGGTTTCTAAGAAATCATTAATTAGCTCTTAATCTTATGAGTCATAAATCCAGTTACTTTTTTTAAAGGGCTGTACATTTGGTTTCTATAGCTCTTGACATTTTGCTAATGCATAAGCACTTGGAAAATTAAGTTATGTCAGTTGTAAAAATTTACCCTTCCACATTACCACAGTTACCTTTAACACATTTTTAAACTTTATAAATGAGGTAATATATTTATATTACCATTAGTTTAACTATTAAACCCAATGTCAACTCCCTGAATTGATTTTTCAAAATCCAACATCTATGTAAGCTCTGAGCCAAAACATGTTTAATGGGAAAATTTGACGTAAACATCAATGAAACTGTAATTTTTGTATTACTTGGTATTAATATCTACGTATTTCCCTAAGGAAATTGTTTTTAGTTGAGTGTGCTTCCACAGGTTCCCAACAAAGGTTACTTGTTATAAAGTATTCATGATCTTCCAAAACCTAAACCATTCTGAAACCCAAAGCATATTCGTCTGTAGGATTACATAAGATAGTGTACACCTATATTAAAATAAAATAGCAAAGTTATATAGCAAATAGATTTTACACATTGCATTAGTTAGCACGATGTACACTTCTATAACAAATAACTGTTTAAATTCAGTAGTTTAAAAACAAGAACATTACTGCTATCCTCATAGCATTGCAAGGCTGCTGTACCTAAGCAAACACCTTTCTGTCACAGCGAGCTTCTGGAGTCCAGGCTGCCTGTGAGGGACTGGTCAACCCTTCCCCAGGTCTCTTTATTACCAGCTCGTGCAATCGAGTACAGTGTGTGAAATAGGGACACTGATCTAAAGATTTAATTCTAGACGTAATGCTCATCATTTTTTGTCTTCTATGGCTAAAAAATAACTGCCTGACCACCATAAAGAAATGGGGATATATTCTATGATTGGACAGCCTCTTTTGAGAAACATGTTTCTCTTATAAAATATTGAACAAAAACCAGACGAATCTATAAAGAGAGAAATTAAGTTAATGTTTGTCAGGGTCTTGAGGAGTCAGGGAGGGGATATAAGGAGTAACATACAATGGATAAGACCTTACAGTTTGTGACATCAATTTATTGTTGTCAGGTAAATATGAAATTACACTAAAAATCACTAAGTAGTTTACTTTAAAATGATGAACTTTATGATATATAAATTATATTTTAATAAACTGGTACTCTTTATAAAAGTACTCTGCAAGTTTATTAAAAATTTATCATACATATTTCCTATATTACCAATCAGTACATAACATTTTATTTTGCATATACAAATGATAAATATTTAAAAATGAGTGAATAAAATGTCCCAAAAAGAAAATTTGTTTACATTTTTACATGACTTTTGTAAATATTTTTCAGTATACGTTAGAATTCTTATGCCTATGTACATCCCTGAATACTTCTTTTTACTTGTCCTGTATCATCACTGTGATGATCTTACTATCAGAGCTCCAAACTTTTGAATTCTACAAGGTTTCGTAAGTTTACTACACTCTCCGTGTGAATTATCCAATTCATCCCTGAGAAACTCTCTTGGACATAGATTGCCTTATTATATGAACATTTTAGATCAGAAAACTGTAGCTTTGAGTTTTTAAACAAATTACCCAGGGTCAGCCAGAGAGTAAATTAAGGAACCAGTACTCAAAGGTGTATTTGATACAAGACCATGTGTTCTGAAAACTCTTCCTCTATTGCCTATATTGTAAGTAAATTAACATAGAACATGTGAAACATATAGACACATGCAGATGTCTGTGTAGTCTATGAATTTTGCAGCGCATAATTCTTTAAATTTTATTTATTTATTCATTTGCTTATTTTAGAAAACATTGCTTTATTAATTTCTGCTGATTTATTGTTGCACATTTTTAATTGTTCAGTTACAGCTGTCCCGCTTTTTTCCCCATTGCTCACCCCTACCCCATCTTGCCCACTCCCGTTGTCAATTCCCACACTGTCCACATCCATGAGTCTTCTATTTGTGTTCCTTTGTTTACCCTTTCCCCTTCTTTCCCTTGTTATACCCCTTCCCTCCTCCCTTCTGGTCACTGTCAGTTTGTTCTTTATTTCCAAGTTTCTGGTTCTGTTTTGCTCACTTGTTTGTTTTGTTGATTAGGTTCTACTTACAGTGAGATCATATGGTATTTGTCTTTCACCATCTGACTTATTTCACTTAGCATCATGCTCTCCAGTTTCACCCATGCTGTCATGAAGGGTAGGAGTTCCCTTTTTCTGCTGTGTAGCATTCCATTATGTAAATGTATCACAGTTTTTTTTGGGGGGGAGGGGTAAAATATTTTATTTATTTATTTTTAGAGAATGGGGAAGGGAAGGAGAAAGAGTGAGAGAACACCAATGTGTTTCTTTGGGGGCCAAACATCATGTGGCCCCCACTGGGGACCTAGCCTGCAACCCAGTCATATGGCCTGACTGGGAATTGAACCAGCAACCTTTTGGTTTGCAAGCCTGCATTTAATCCACTGAGCTACACCAGCCAGGGCTGTATCACAGTTTTTGATCCACTCATTTACTGATGGACACTTAGGTTGCTTCCAGCACATGGCTATTGTAAATAATGCTGCTATGAACATTGGGGTGCATAGGTTCTTTTAAGTTGGTGACTCAAAATTCTTAGCCAATAATCCCAGCAGTGGGATCTCTGGATCGAAAGGCAGTTCCACCAAGCTTATCTTTTGATTTAAATACAGTTTTTTTCTTCAGGAACATAATGTTAGTTATCTTGCTAGGTTATCTTTTACCCATCCATTAAGTATATTTTTAGAAACTGTTATTACTAAAAAAAAATACTGTTATTTTTATAAATGCTGGATAGCTTAAACAGCATGTCTCCAATATTTCAACCAATTTCAAACTACCAGTCCAATGTAAGTTAAAGGTATAGACAAGTGTCTCTGAGTTACTGAAATAAATAATGGGTATTCTTTCTGGATTCAATCAGCAGTGTCTGTGTCAGTGTTAAAAGTACAACTTCTAATTAGGTCAAAAGTTATCATTAGACACCTTCCGGGGGCAAAAAGGAGAAAAAGCAATTAAAGATTGCCAAAAACAGTTTTCAGAAGATTTCCCCAATTCATTTCCATAAGCTAAGGGATGCACTTTTCATTGGCTTTGTCTTAATTTAGAACAATTTATTATAGAAAGCATAGGTTTAAGAGAAAAGTCAAGAAGTAAGTGATCTCCCATGAATAACCAATTTTCCTAAATTCTTTTGCTCTGTTTTAAATTTTATTTCAATTGTTTGTGTTACAATCGTTCCCATTTTTTCTCCTTTACCCCACCTCCACCCAGACCTTAAGTTCTTTTGGAATGTGGAATACTTTTCTCCTCCAATTTAATATCCAGTAAAGAGTTATTTCTAAAATATGGAATCCATACATGTGACTCCCAGAAATAGTAAAGTTTGGTGATTTTCTTGGCAGCCAAGGAAGAAAGGCAGTGTTACCTCCTCAATTCAAAAAAATTTTGCTCAAATATCATCACATCACTACAAATCGGGCAACTTGGAAAGCAGCCGTGACTCTTTAAAGCATAAAACTGGATTTACTGCCTATGGGATCCAGTTGCCATAATATCAACTGTTTGACTAAGCATTTTTGCCTTCACTTTAATTGTTCAATCCTGTTTTTATGTTGTTGCAATGTGGTTATGGGCATATCTGCCCAAACTTGGTTAGATACCTTTCTGATTATTCCATAAATCAAACCCCTCAAACAAAGTATAAGATTGTTAGATCAAATAGCATGAAATACTTTAGGGTCATTAAGAAAAATTGTTAAGTTCTAAAAATTTAATGCTACTCTTTCTTTTGTTCTTCAGCATATGAGAATTTCTGTTTTGTCACAATATTGCTAAAATTTGTTGTTAATGTTAGCCACTTTGATAAGTGCCAGATATCTTTTCTTATTCTTTTCATAGCTATTCATTTGAATTTACAGGACTGCAACCTTTGCTTATATTTATTAAACATCTATATTTTCTTTTGTGTGTGTTTGAATTCCTTCTATGGTTTCATTAATAGGTTGATATTTAAATGTTTTTTCCTGTTTGTTTATTTGGTGCCAGGCTATAGCAGGAGGATATCCACTTTGGGGTTAGAGAGATATGAGCTCAAATCCCAACTCAGTTAATAAGTGTCTTTGAACATGAAAACTCATGCCACTGGAACTTCAATACCATATCAGGTAGTAGGATTGGTAAGGGGAAAATCAGGATACTAACATAAATAAGAAGTCCAAACTATGGTTGTAAAATAAATAAATAACCAGGATGAAATGTGCAGCACAGAGAAAATATTCAATAGTGTTGGAATAACTTTGTGTGGTGACAAAATATTGCTAGATTTATTTTGGTGATCAACAGCATAACGTATATAAATGCTCATTTTGAATTTATTCTTGTTTGTGGTATAAGAATGTGGTCTAGTTTCACTTTTCTGCATGCATTGTTCTAATTTTCACAACACTATTAATTGAATAAACTTTAGCCCATTGTATGTGTTTGCTTTCTCTCAAATATTAATCGACTATAAAGGTATGGGTTTATTTCTGTGTTCTCCATTCTGTTCCACTGATTATGTGTCTGTTTTTCTTCCAGTACCAAGCTATTTTGATTGTTTGACCTTATAGTATAGTTTGATACTAGGTTGTGTGGTTCCTCCAACTTTGTTATTCTTTCCCAGGGTCACTGATGGAGGCCTCACTATGCAAGGTCTTTTATTGTTTCATATAAATTTTTAAAATAATTTTTCTAGTTCTGTGAAATATGTCATTGGGATCTTGAAAGGAATGGAGTTAAGTCTGTAAATTGCTTTGGGATGTTTGGACATTTTAATGATGTTAATTCTTCCTCTCCATGAACACAGTATATGTTTCCACTTATTTGTGTCTTCTAGTTCTTTCTTCGGTGTCTTATAATTTTTTCAGTCCAGGTCTTTTACATCCTTGGTTAGGTTTATTCTTAGGTATTGTGAATGGGCTTGTTTTCTTATTTCCCTTTCCGTTAGTTTGTTATTGACATATAAAAATGCAACTTATTTCTGGATATTAATTTTGTATCCTGCTACTTTGCTGAATTCACTTATCAGTTCTATGTCCCCAGGCAGGGGAAACAAAAGAAAAAAATAAGTAAATGGAACTCCATTAAACTAAAAAGTTTTTGCTGAGCAAAGAAAAGCATCAACAAAATAAAAAGACAACTTACACAATGGGAGTACATATTTGCCAATACATCTGATAAGGGGTTAATATCCACACTTTATGAAAAAAATGTAAAACTCAATACCCCCCAAAAACCCAAACCACTCAATTAAAAAATGGGCAAAGGACCTGAATGGACACTTCTCCAAAGGGGGCATACAGATGGCCAATAAATATATGAAAAGATGCTCAGCTTCACCAATAACCAGAGAGATGTAAATTAAAACCACAATGAGATATTATCTCATACCTGTCAGAATGGCTATCATCAATAAATCAACAAAAAACAAAAGTTCTGGCAAAGATGTGGAGAAAGGAGAATCTTTTTGCATTGTTGATGAGAATACAAATTGGCGCAGCCACTGTGAAAAGCAGAATGGAGATACCACAAAAAATTAAAAATGGAATTGCCATTTGACCCAGCGATACCACTTTTGGGAATATATCCAAAGAAACCCAAAACACTAATTCAAAAGAACATAAGCACCCTTATGTTCATTAGAACTTTATTTACAATCACAGAGATATGGAAGCAGCCCAAGTATCCACCAGTAGATGAGTGAGTAAAATAATTATGGGATATTTTTACAATGGAACACTACTCAGCTGTAAAAAAAAAAAAGAAAGAAAGAAAATTTTAGCCTTTATAGCCACATGGATGAACCTAGAGAATATTGTGCTAATGGAATAAGCCAGTCAGAGAAAGCCAAATGCCATATGATTTTACTCATACGTGGAATCTAATGAACAAACTGAGCTGACAAGTAAAACAGAGGCAGACTCACAGACAGCAGGCTGACAGCTCTGGGGGTTGTTTAGGGGCTGGAGGGAATCAAGCAAAAAGGAAAAAGGACTCAGGGACAGGGACAACAGGGTGGCAGTTGCGGGGGCTCTACAAGGATGACAAATGGTAATGGAAAAAACACAATTAAAAAAGAATCCTTTGCAAACAAAACAAAGTATAAAAATGTTATGCACTTGAAACTAATATAATATTGTATGCAAAGTATGCTTTAATGAAAATAATTAAAAATAACAAAAACATTATATCCAGGTGTTTATAGATGTCTCCTAAATTTTAGAAGCAAATAGTTCACGCATGCAAATATGTTTGCCTTAACAAACAAGGACTCTTCTTTATCTCTTCGTTTAGATTTATCACTGGGAGATGAGAAGTACTCTGCAATATATCAAACTAAAATGAAAATAAGAATGGAGGGTTTTAAATGACTCTTCTCACCCACAAATCCCCTTAGACTGATGTGAAGCATCTGAAGGGAGATAAATGAGACTCAATTATGATGGAACAGTTCCAGAGATTTTCTGTGTGACTGGGCATACGGAGACTTACTTTGAGGCATTAGTGATGTGTAGGTAAGAGCGTGAAGCACAATCTTGTCCATGATTTTGATTGGAACACAACACTTCTCTGGGCTCAAATGATATTTGGGATCCATCAGAAATCCTAGCCATCGCATGAATATTAAACTCATACTGGGTTGTAGCAATTAAAAATATATTTAACATGTTGCAGAAAGTAGACAGGGATAGATAGCTATTAAATGATGGCTGTAGTTTACAGCCTTGACCTATCGAGATTCTCTAAAATAATCATAGAAGGGGACAGAGACCTACTATGAGAGCCAGCAGAAATTCAGGATACAAAGATTTTTTTAAATAAATTCTGTACTCAAAATTACTTATCTTTTCCTTTATATGCTGTTATACCCTCCACCTTCAAGGCTAAGAGAATTATTTGGTAATATAATTTTCACTCGATATATCTGTAGCTTTATTCATGTATGTTAAATATTTGATTCATCTAGGATTTAATTCATTATAAAAAGTAAACTGCAGTTGAAAAATTCTGGGAACTGCCCTGCCTGGTTTCAGAAGCTGTAACCCCCACATGGCTAACACTGAGTGAGTGACCTTCAGACCATAAGCCACTAAGGAGACAAAGCTTATCTCCCTGGCAGAAGCACAGATTCTGTTCCTTTTACTTCACCTTGCCTGACCTCCAATGCTTGATTTGTTAGCCAACTACGGGTAAGATTCCTCAAGAGAGGGCTGACATAAGACAGGCACGATCACGGGGGATCCCAGGGAAGGACTTAGGAGCTACAGAAAAAGGGTGATGGACCCTCACCCCTTGGCTTTGACATAGCCTGAGTCCTCATTCTGTCTGTGAGAAGTCTCCCAATCTCTTGGCTGCCTTACTTCCCCTGCCTGATTTAAGCCTGAGACAATGCCTTAAGCCTGAAACAATGCCGGTGGTGGGTGCAGCCCTTGGCTGAAAAGGGCAGGTCCCCTAGGGCCATCAGGCCCAAGAAAGAATTTGTAAAATCCTGTGAAACCTGCTTTGTTTATAATGCTCTCAATCAAATGATAAAGGTACAAGCAGGAAGTTAGTTTGTTCCCCAAAAATTTATGGCCATTTAGCTATCTGACTCTGACTCTAAATAGGCCCCCAGAGTTCTTTGTATGTTATCTATTGTTCGACCCTTACTACCTGATAATGATTAATGAACTTTACCTGAATCCAATAAAAGCTTGTCAAGGCAAGAGTCGAGGCACTGTCCTCTTGAGAGCGTGGCAGAGGTGCTCTGAGGCTTGCTCTCCCCTTAAGAGAGAAGTTGTGCTGTCCCTTTTCCTCCACAGGACTCGGTAGGCCATGGAAGTTTATTTTGTGTCATCCATAATGCTGCGGACACTGTAGGCCAGTGTGGGCGTCAGAAAAAAACACATGGAAGATGAATTCAAAAAGAATTCTCCAAAACGATCTTTACTTAGTCAGGATATCTAATCTCATTAGGAAGTGAATTTGCATAAAGAGGGACAAAGCAGATTTGTCTGTGTCCTGGGTGGTTGGTGATACCTTAGAGAGACAGGTGAGAGTTACATCAAAAGATTATCCACAGTAGCTTCCTGTTTCTGATCCAGCAAATGTTCATTTTAGTCAACACAACATGCTCTATTCATCCAGTCACTGAAACCACATGTATAATTAGTGTATCAAACAGAAAAGTTATTAAGGAAGGTGCTAGTACAAGCTGATATTTTTCTGTCAAGCCCTTTCCTCTTGTAGTGTTTCCCATCTCGCTTAATGAATATCTGTGATTCCTTTTTTTTTTCCTTTTCATTTTCTACATTCAGCCTATCAGCAGATGCTGTTGGTTTTATCTTCCAGCCATAACATAACTTGACTTCTTACCACGTTGGTATCACTTTCTCGGAGCTTCTGTAGTAACCTTTGATTCTGTCTCTCTCCTAGGCCTTTACCCTCCTCCATTCTACTCAGCACAAACAATGAGAGTGAGCCTTCCAGAAAGTGAGCCACATTAGTATCCTCCCCGCTCTAGCCATCTAGTGACTTCCTGTCTCACACAGGCTGAGCTCTAAATTCTTTGAACCACCGCAGAGTCCCTCTAGGATCTGACCTGCAGTAGCCTCTGGGTCTCTATCTTTGATTCTTGTACCCAGATGCTGGCCAAATTTTATCTTCCCAGTGAACCAACCCATCCCTTCCTATGCTATTTAAAACTGAATGCCCTTCTTTAGAGCACAGATTTACCACTCCTCCCACCTCCTCCACTTTATTTCATAACGACTCTGTTTAAGTAATTTCTTTCTGAATCATCTGATTCTAACTGAATTAAAATTCTAAGAATTTTGTTCTGCTTCATTCTGTGCTCTATTACCAATGCCTAGAACAATACTTGACATTAAATTGGGTTTATTTGTAGTTATCAAGTGGAAAATATTAATAACACCTTATACTTTCATAGCTCTTATATGTTGTAAACCTTGTGTGAAGTGCTTTATACATATTAGCTCATATAAAATTGATGAATACTTTGAACCAGTGAATCAATGAATAAATATTTTATACACTTCAAGATATAAGCAAATTGTAAGACCTTAGTATCTAAACTTACATATTATCCTTCATGTTATAAATATAAATAAGACCTTGTTTCATAAATGTACAAACATACCATTTTACTTTTTAGTCCTGGCACAAGTATTTCGTTACAACTATTTACTATGGGAATGTGTTTTGTTTCAGTATAAAAAATTATTTCAAGTCAATGAAGGGAATGCATACTCGTATAACACGTGTCTCTCCACTTTGATAACAAAGACAAATGTTGCCGTTCTCATTCTTGTTGCAGCTTCAGCAGGATCCTTA
>PVKM010015020.1:0-28364 GCA_004027735.1 Carollia perspicillata | reverse complement strand
TCCCACTTGGGAATCACCACCACAAGGGCCCAATTTGCTTGTGGGTAGCAGGAAAAGTGACTGAAAGCTAGCCAAGAGTTGAGCAAGCAGCATTGTTCCCTCTCTGACCCCTCCCCCACATATAGCACCACAGCGCAATGATGTGGGTATTGCCTTGGCAATACCTAAGGCTCTGCTCCTTACAACATAACAAGTATGCGAGTCAAAGAAATTTGGCCCAAATGAAAGAACAGATCAAAACTCCATAAACAGAACTAATTGATGAAGAGATAGCTAATCTATCAGATGCAGATTTCAATAATTCGGATGCTCACAGAAATGGTTGAGTATGGTCACAAAATAGAGGAAAAAGTGAAGGCTATGAAAAGTGAAATAAAGGAAAATATATAAGGAACCAACAGCAATGGGAAGGAAACTGGGACTCAAATCAATGGTTTGGAGCAGAAAGAAGAAATAAACGTTCAGAACAGAATGAAGAAACACTAATTCAAAACAATGAGGAGAGGCTCAGGAACCTTTGGGACAACTTTAAACATTCCAACATCCAAATCATAAGGGTGCAGAAGGAGAAGAAAAAGAACAAGAAGTTGAAAACCTATTTGAACAAATAATGAAGGAGAACTTCCCCAATCTGGCAAAGAAAATAGACTTCCAGGAAGCTCAGAGTCCTAAAGAAGGTGGACCCAAGGAAGCACACACCAAGGCACATTATAATTATACTAGCCAAGAGTAAAGATAAGGAGAGAATCTTAAAAGCAGCAAGAGAAAAAGAGACACTTACCTACACAGGAGGTCCATAAGACTATCAGCTGATTTCTCAAAAGGAACCTTGCAGGCAAGAAGGGGCTGGAAAGAAGTGTTTCAAGTCATGAAAGGGAAGGACCTACATCCATAATTACTCTATCCAGCAAAACTATCATTTAGAATGGAAGGGCAGATAAAGTGCTTTCCAGATAAGATCAAGTTAAAGGAGTTATCATCACCAAACCCTTATTATATAAAATGTTAAAGAGATTTATCTAAGAAAAAGAAGATAAAAAATATGAACAGTGCCCTGGCTGGTGTGGCTCAGTGGGTTGAGTGCTGGCCTGCAGACCAAGGGATCACTGGTTCAATTCCCAGTCAGGGCACATGCCTAGGTTGCGGGCCAGGTCACCGGTGGGGGCATGTGAGAGGCAACCACACATTGATGTTTCTCTCCCTCTCTTTCTCCCTTCCCCTGTCTCTAAAAATAAATAAATAAAATCTTTAAAAAATATGAACAGTAAAATAACAAATTCACAACTATCAACAAACAAACCCTAAAAACAAAAACTAAAACAAACTAAGCAAACAACTAGAATAGGAACAGAATCACAGAAATAGAGATCACGTGGAGGGTTATCAGTGGGGAGTGGGAGTGGTGAGAATGGGGGAAAAGGTACAGGGAATAAGAAGCATAAATGGTAGGTACAAAACAGACAGGGGGAGGTTAAGAATAGTATGGGAAATGGAGAAGCCAAAGAACTTGTACATACGACCCATGAACATAAAATAAGGCAGAGGGAGGATGAGGGTGGGGCGAATGAGGGTGTGGAATACAGGGCAAAAGGGGAATAAAAGGGGGAAATAGGACAACTATAACAGCATAATCAATAAAATATATTAAAAAAAGAAGTTGCAAAAATACTATAAAGAAATCCTGTGTACCCATTACCTAGTTCGCCCAATAGTGACATCTTATATAACTATAGTACACTACCAAAACTAGGTGATTAGTTGGCAAAGTACAATTAATTAGACTACTAACCTTACTCATATTTCATCATTTTTTGCATACTCACTTTTTTGCATGTTTTGAATATACTTTTATGACATTTTATCACATGTATAGATTCATATAACCACCATTATAATCAAGATACTATCACTGCAAAGAAGCCCCTTATGACATCTCTTTACAGTCTCATCCTCCCTCTTCTTCCCTAACCTTTGGCAACTACTTGTCTGTTCTCCATTTTCATAATTTTATCATTTCAAGAATTTATGTAAATGGAATCATACAGTATGCAACATTTTGAGACTGACTTTTTACTCAGCATGATTCCCTTAAATTTCATCCAAACTGTATGTATTAATAGATTGTTCCTTTTTATCACTGAGTGTATTCCAGTGTAAGAACATACCACAGTTTGTGTAACCATTTACGGGTAGAAGGATATTTCAGCCATTTTCAGTTTGGGGTATTACAAATAAAGCTATGACTATTTGTGTAGAGTTTAAAAATTTTTTTAATCCTCACCTGAGGACATGCTTATTGAGTTTAGAGAGAGGGGAAGGGCAGGAGAAAGAAAGGGAGAGAAACATAGGTTGGTTGCCTCTCCTACACACCCTGACCAGGGACAAACCTTGATATGGGCCCTGACTGGGAACTGAACCTGCAACCTTTCAGTTTACAGAACAAAGCCCCAACCAACTGAACCACACCAGCCAGGGCTGTGTAAAGGTTTATATGTGAACGTGAAGTTTCATTTTGGCAAGATAAATGGCTAGGACTTTAACTGCTGGGCTACATGGTAGTTTACCTTTAAACTTAAATTTTAAAATATAGGTAGTTTATAACCTATATTTTAACAAACTGGCACAGTGAATGCTAAGGTAGCTGTATCATTTTACTTCCCAGTGACAATGCGGAGGAGGTCCAATCTCTTCACATCCTTACCAACATTTGGTATAATAAGTATTTTTCATTTTAGCCTTTCTACTAGGTAGATAGTATCTTCTTTTGGTTTTAATTTGCACTTCACTAATGGCCAGTGATGCTGAACATGTTTTTGTGTTTTTATTTGTCATCATATATCTTCTGTGGTTGTGTTGTTGTTTTAAATCTTATACAATTACACTTTTATGTGCATAGATCATTTTTAGTTCACTGCTGGGAAGAGTTCATCAGGGTATGATTTGGCTGTAGTTCAGTATTTCTTGAATGATTATAATAAATACAAAACCAAAAACAAACAAAGAAAAAAATCCCAGGCATTACAAACAGAATTCAAATCCTCTATGATTGGAGCCTACACTTTGGTTTCTAGTTTAGCAGGCAGCAAGCTATACTAAATTTAGTCTGAGGGCTGTTTTTATGTTCTAAGAGATAAGAATGACTTTTACTTTTTTAAACAGTTATAAAAAAAAAAACAACAAAAAAATATGGATCAGAAACCTTATGTAGCCTTTAAAGTCTAACATTCTTACTATCTGGCCTTACATATAATGTTTGTAGATGAGTAGAAACAAAACCTTTTGTTTTTTTGGTAAACATCAACAAAGTTAATGTTTAACGATCTATGATACTCCCAGAACCTTACACTTTCCCAAATTATGGGGAAACAAAAACACTATGAAAGCATAAATGACTGATGGCAATTCCTACATTAAATCCCTGTTAAAGTATTTTTAAACAGCCATGAGCCTATAGCATTCTTCATTCTGTTACTAAATTTCTTCTAAGTCATCCTGAAGTACATCTACATGACTGACAAATACATGTGCTATAAGCTTGGAGAAACCAAAACTTCAATGTTAAAAAAAAAACAACCAAACAAAAATTCCTGTATTTCTGAGTCATATCAAGACTACAGGCTTTTATCCTTTTTGGAGAGAAAAACAGTGTCTCTAGATCTTAAAAGTGCTATCCTGTGGGATTAGTCTCATTTCAACCTCTTTTCTAACCAATGAACCAGCTTTCCATCATAAATCACAATACCATAAATGTATCACTCTATAAGTTAAAAACAAGCTGAATGAGAACTCTCTTCTATTTTGATCCCCAATATATGCTTCACATATACAGTTTGACTAAAATAAAGTAAAACCGGTAGCACTACCTTCCCTACTATGACCGTGACAAACAACAACCATTTGGCCAGCCATACACTTATCTCTAATACTCTCTAAACACCTAAATTGGGTAGTTCTTTGTTTTTTTTTTAATTTAACAGTGAATGTTTAATATGAAGAATTATTAATTATAATGGATTATGTATTTATGGGAAAGAGAGCCTTGAAGAATACAAGAGCAGATATAAGGGATAGGCCATGTCTTTTAGGCTGAAACAGAACACCCAAGGATGGAACAGATGGAAGAACATCCTTCTGATGCTGGGCCCAGACCTCATTAGAGACGGTGTGCAAGTGGCCCATAAGATGGTGGAAATGTTTGCTAAGGTGCTGCTCTGTGAAATTGGGTAGTTTTAAGACAAAAGGACTTTGGACCACATGCATTTTGAGGCTTAGAGAATGGCTTTATATTCCACAGTGAGGTTTCACACTTAGGTTGATGAACAAAATCTCTACTAGTTTTACTTCTACTAGGTTTACTTCTAAAATCTAGTAGAGAAGTCAACTTTTTCCTGGAAATATCTTACTTAAACCATTCACCATCTGTTGAATTTGCCATATAAGAATAGAGACGAAAATTAGAACCAAGGATCTCACAAGAATTGGAGAGCGCACACAAAAAAATACACACACGCACATTTTTTCATTAGGTAAATATTTCAGCCTAAGAGACTCCCAGGCTTTCTTTTGACCTCAGAATAGCTCTTAATACTTGTAAATCACATTCAGAATCATGCAACATAAACTTATTTATCAGTGACAGCAATAGTAAGAAAAACCATTTAGCAGGAAATCAAATAAAATTACAGCACTGAAATATCAAATCCTGTGGGAAGCTTGAGCCCCCAGGAATAAATTTTATGGCATGGCTTCTTGCAGAAATCATGCAGAAGTCATGATACAGATATAATCCAGACCTCTTAGCAGAGAGGGTATTTCCATTGCTACGCTTCATGGGCTCTGTAAGAAAGCTGAGCTCAGCTGCCTATAATAATTCACACCCAACATTTCACATTGGGTGGGTCAGTGAGTCATGTAGACGTGAGTCTCAGATATGAACCCTGCAGGCCAGCTCTATGGCATTAGGGCTCTGAAAAGAAACAATGGCCTCTGCCAGCACTTCTTCTGGGAGAAAGCTGCCCTCCACCTCTCACCCTCATGCTGGACAATTCGGCTTTTCCCTGTATGTCTCTGATGCCTTTCAAACTGCTGTCCCCACACTGGAACTCAGAGGGAGTGAGTCTATGTAAGTCTGTGTGCAAGCCCTTTAAGAGGAACTGCCTGAGATTCCAGAAGTTTCTGTCTTCCACAGCCTCAATCCCTGATGGTTTTTACAGCCTGAAGTAATGAAGACTCTTCCTGGCACTGGAGTCCTGGGCTGGGGAGCCTGGAGTAGGGCTAAGACTCCTTGTTCCTCGGATCTCTCTCCTGATTTTTGCCCACCACACATGGGTGTGGGGCTAGTCCATTCCATGTCTTGCCCCTCCTACTAGACTGGATGTTTTTTTTTCTTTAATTCCATAGTTCTAGGATTTCCCTTCAGCTTGATTTCTGACAGCTCTGAATGATGGTTGTTCTGTAGCTTAGTTCTTCTCTGTAAGTCTCCGTAAATTGATGTGGTTGTGTGAGGAGGCAAGCCACATTTACCTATACTGCTGTCTTGACCAGAAGTCCAAGACCACTTTGCTTTATTTGAGGTCCTTATCACTCTAGTGGATTTAATTTAACATCACTGACAACCTACCTGGGGCCCAGCTTCACAGGATATCATTTGCTGCTCTACAAAAGAACTCTTATCAGGAGCTAGAATCTTGAGGTATGAACAGAAAATAAATTTCATTCTGTGATTTGTGACTTCCTGGTTTCAGAAGTAGGGTCTAGAACATAAGACTTAATAACAAATAACTCTCAAAAAGAACAAGTTAGGCTGAGAAACTTCATAATAACTGAGTTAAGCATGCATATTCCTCATAGCATCCACTTATTTATTTCATCTGCCAAAGTTTGTTGAAGGAGCCCTGACTGGTATGGCTCCATGGGTTGGACATCATCCCCAAAACAAAAGGTTGCCAGTTCGATTCCCAGTCAGGGCACATGCCTGGGTTGTGGGCCAGATCCCTTGTCAGGGGTATGTCACAGGTAACCAATGGATATTTCTTTTGCACATCAATGTTTCTCTCCCTCTCTTTCTCCCTCCTTCCCCCTCCCTAAAAATAAAATAAAATATTTAGAAAAAGAGTTAAAAATATTTGTTGAAGGCTTATTTTCATGTTGAATTCAACCTAGACCACTGTGCAGTCCAGGCCACTGAACTCTTTCTCCTGTATTTATTGCAGTAACCTGCTGCTATTTCAATTTTTCTTTTCCCACTATTGTCTTTTCTAATCTTTCCCCACTCAACAGTCAGTAATCTTTCTAATATACAGATCTGCCTATGTGAAGCCCAGATTAAAACCTTTCAGTGGCTTTGCAATGTACTTAGTATAAAATCCAAATCAGTCCTATGTGATCTGACTGCATCCCAAACTCTCCAGTCCCCTTTTATGTCACTTTCCCCCTTACTCTCCATTCTCTAGCTATATTTCACGTCTCTCACTTCCTCAAACTCAGTGCTAGTCTAATTTAGATGTGTCACCTACATGCTCTCACAGCAGCATGTACAAGACTTTGGTGTAACATTTTTCCACTTTATTGTATTCGCTGGTTTGTCTTGCCTCACTAGGACGTAAGCTCCTTAGATGGCAGATGAACCATACTTTATTATCATTGCACTCTGAGTTTCTCATAGTGTGAGTCAATAAATGCTTGTTGAGTGACTGACTGACCAAATGAAGGAAACTATAGAAGACAGCAGGAGGAAGAGCTAGACTACGGAAAGATAATGTTTGTTTTTAAATATATTAATTTTGAGGTGGTATTGATTTGGTAGAGTAGAAATGGGCTAAAAGTTAATAAAGAGATCATGTTGCAGATACCATTATCCAATGACAGAACTAGTAAGTGCTCTTAAATGATTTAATGAGGTCACTGTTTCAATGGCTTAAGTGATCCGAATGGAGTTTCAATATTGAATTAAAACAAAATCTAAATTTCAGAAAGGCATATGATGTTATGAGTAACAGAATGAAAAATTACAAAATAACTTTAATTCATAATTCAAACATTCTTAACATATATAAAATAATTTAATTATACTATCATTTGGAGCATTATTAAACAAATTTGTATTATCTTTAGATTACTGGGGCCAAAGGAAGTTAATTCTGTTGGCTCCTTACCAAACTCAAGAGATCAGAGCACAAGAAGCTGAGTCTTACCAAATTTAATACACTTCAATTTTTATTATGTAACTAAGAGTTGCCCATTAAGTACTGAGAGCATACAGGTATTATTTTTATTACTATTATGCTTTTTATTAATATTCTATGATTTTTTAACAGATTGCTTTCTTAACATATAAACTGAATATTTAAAACAGAAGCTTGGTCTCCACAGCCGCTGCCACCGCCACCACCGCCGCCACCACACATACTTTCTTTATCTAGACATTAGTTCATGGATAACCCTATAGGATACATGCAGGCACACACTTTAATTTCAGCATCTGTCTCGGTGCTGATAAAATTTAAAGGCAAACCTCACCACCATTAATTATTTTTAATATGTATGTATATTATCTATAAAATAAGTATTTTTAAAAGTAGTATCGATGATCAATACAGTCAGAATTAGGTAAAATGTACAAAGCTATTCACATTTCTAAGATTGAAATTCTATTATAGTAAGAGAGCAAGTTTTCAATGTGCAAAATACCAAACCAAATTCCTATTCATTCTAATCATACGAAGTTAACTTTAAATCTTGCACTGTATGTATTTAGCTGATTTTTAAGTCCAAGAATTAGAAAGCATCTGTGTCAGAGTTTTTTAAATAATTTTTAAAATTTTAAATTGGGGTTAAAAAAAACACACTAATAAAATTTATCATCTCAACCATTTTTAAGTTTTCAGGTCAGGAGTGGTAAGGATATTTACACTGTTGTGCAACAGATGTCCAGAACTTTTTTTATCTTGCAAAACTGAAACTCTATACCCACAGTATATGGATATATACTTCCCATTTTCCTCTTCTCCTCCTTTCTGTTGCTTTGAATCTGACTACTTTAGATATCTCACATAAGTGGAAGCATACAGTTTATCTTTTCATGACTTGCTGAATTCACTTAGCATAGTGTCGTCAAGGTTCATTCACATTGTAACATACAAAAGGCCTTTCTTACTTTCCAATGATGAAAAACATTCCACTGTATGTAGTATATACCACATTTTATTTATCTATGAATCCATCAATAGACATATGGGTTGTTTCTGCCTCTTGGCTATAGTGAATAATGCTGCTATGAGCATGGGTGTGCAAATATCTCTTCAAGATAAGAAAATGTTTTAAATCAACTTTATCCAGTGATATGACTAGTGAGTATTACAAACAAAATGTGTGCATTGTGTTAGTGATAAGCAGTTGGATGAACAAAGTGCAAAACACCAAAATATGATAATGGAAAAGAACAAAAGAATAAAACTGCAACTAAGCATACCATATTCCCAATTTTGTATGGACAATGACTATTCATCTTAAATAGCAAAATGTAGTCTCCTTACCAGTAATTATTACACCACCATCTTTATGAGTTTCAGCCATCTCTTGAACATGGATTTCTGAGTTCACATCAACTTCTTTTCCTGATAACTGTAAATGAGCTTGAAGAGAAGATGCAACCTTGACAAGAATAGAGCCTGTAATAAGTTTATAGGAAAGCTTATTAATGCAAAGACATCAAAAGTACCAGAGTCTACTACAAAAATGAGTGATTGGTACACTGTCTTTATTCCTTAGTATATTTTCCCAAACAGCAGTGTCTTTTCCTTACTCTCTGGTGGTCAATGTTTCCTTACTCCCAAGGCATTCATAGTAACTTATGTCAAGAGTATGAGTTATTAGGATATTATAAACTACTATTTTTTCTTTTGCCAAAAGCCCTCATCACAAAAAAGTGAGTGATTTATTACACATGAAGTTTATAGAAAGGATTTACCATTAATCGAGCATTTACTACGGTATAATGTAATTACACCTTAACTATTGTACTTTATCTCCTTTAATATCCACATCAACTTTGTATGGTATTATAATCCTGGTTTTATAGATGAGAACTTGTTCAAGTTCTCACTAAAGCTAGTGTTGGAATCTAGATCCTCTTCAGTGACAACAAAGCCTATGCTCTTAACCACTGTGGTATTTCACACACCGCTACCTCATCTTATTACAGAGCTTGTGACCTCACTGATCATTATAATTCAACTAGAACCCTGAGCTCTTGTGCTTTCAATTGTACCTTGTTGGGGACAGGGGGATAACAATAATAAAAAGAAGATAATATTTGAATTTTAACTATCTAATGTTTCTTCTCAGTGGATCACAGTCTTTTGGGTACCCGAAGCAAGACACTAAACTTTATTTCCACTATAATCTTGTTGCAATTCAAGCTTCTAAAGGAGGAAATAAAAAAAAATACTGTTAGCTAAGGAAGCATTTTCAAAACAATGACGTGAGTTGTAGTGCAAACTCACTAGCACACTCCTCTTTCAGAAGTTTTCTTTCACTTTTCCTCATATATTCATAAAGTTTTGAATATATGGCCCCTGCCGTAAAACATTAACTCCACCTCTGTGGACAAGATGGTCAGGATGACATCCATTGTGAATAACGTAAAGATTCCTTTTAGAATGCATTTATTTATGGGTCATTGCTTGCCTTCTAAGTTTGGTTAATATCAGTTTAAGTAATTTCATACCTTCTTAGCCTTCCAAACTAGAGCTAGAAGTTTGGGGTAAGACTGATGAACTCTCATATTTATTCCTCAAAAAAGGGGGAAACAAATCACATCACTACAACTGGTTTATTTTATTTAAAAAACAAATTGCTTTTCAGAACTTAAATGTAAACTACTGACAGGAGATTCCCCATAACATCAGATATGAAAACTTTAGGAAAAAACAACTCTGAAAAACTTTTAGATGAATAAAAAATACATGTTTTTCTACCAAACATACTTTAAAAAGTAGAAAATAATAGACTATAAAAACTTTTTAAGGAATTTATATCTCTAAATACATCAAATGTGATAATTTTCTCTGTTCTTAAATGAATAAAAGGATCTTAAATCTGTGAGAGCTTTAAAAATGTTAAGCCATGCAAATAGTTTTATCCCTATTCTTTCCATATCTTCAAAAACAAAAACCAGCTCTATCAATGCTGCATTACTGTTTGTGAATTAAGAATTCTCATGTTTTGAAAACTCCCAAATGTCCCCTTTAACATGGTATTTTTTAAGAAAGGAAAATATCATTTAATGAAGATATATTATACTGAGATTAGTGGTTTTATCAAGACAAATTTTAAGAGGAAAAGTCAATATTCAGATGCAGGCCTGACCAAGCCTAACCGCAGCCTTTCTGAATGAATTAATAAAATCCCATGGTTTTCACAGGGAGAACGAAAACAAGCATTTTAACACTCTTTTTCAAATAGCAAAATATTGAAGCCCTAAGAGACTCAAGTGGCTGGCCCTTGAACCCTATAGCAAGACAGAGGTACAGGTGAAAAGGATTCCAAATGTCTTTACTAAACATCAAGCAATAGAACCCCAAATAAGTTTCCATTACTCTAAAAAAGTTACTGTTGCCAAATGTAATGAGAATTAATTAATTAAAAATTAATTAATGAAATTAATGAGAATTAATTTCTGTTTTTGTAAGACAGAAATCTTTGCTTCCAGTTCTCTTTAAGCTTCTGCTAGTAACACAGTTCCACTAGGAGAAAACATAAAATTGTAATCTTAATCAAATTTTGCAACATCATATGCCATTTCAATAGATTACTGAAACAACATTCCAAATAACACTCAAAAATATTTTAGATGGATGAAGATTAACAATCTTTTTGTTTGTTTGTTTTGTTTTAGTTTTCTGTGCCTCCATGCAAAACAGGAAAAAATTTTCATGTGAGAGCTTTTACTATGTTACTAGTTACATTAAATGCAGTAATGGTTTGTTTTCTTCTCCTTGGGTCTTCATAGTAACTTTGGCATTCATAAAATACTTTGAATAGCATTATTGAAGATCTTAGAAATTTAGTCAGAACATATTATTTAGAGGAAAAAATGTGATATTAAGAAATCAAATCACACCTATGTGTCAGCAGTAACTTCAGTTTCAGAACTCTGTGTTTGTACTTTTATACTAACACTGTGATAAGTTAGCCTCATTGACAGAAGGAAAAAAAATAATAATTAAACCAATGGGGGAAATAAATTACTAACAGCAGGAACAACTGGTCTCTATAAGGAAGTATTTTCCTTATTATACATACAATCCTGGTCTGGCCAATATGCAATAGGTTCTAGGATTTACTTAAAACATTTTAATACAGAATTATGGTTCTTAACTTTCTCCACTTCAGCCCTAATGGCCAAGATACTCCAAGTACACAGGCCACTTGCCACCATGCATGTGTCCATGTATATGTACACAGTCTTCAGATTACTACAAAAAGTATTATTTTTATCTTTTAAAGATTTTATTTATTTATTTATTTATTTATTTATTTTGGGGAAGATGTTATTTCTTTATTTTTAGAGAGAGGGAAAAAGAAGGGATAAAGAGAAGAGAAACATTAATGTGGGAGACAAACACTGACCAACCAGGTTGCCACTCCTACGCCCTAACCAGGAACCTGGCCTGCAACGCAGGTATGTGCCCTGACTGGGAATTGGACCAGCAAGCTTTTGGTTCACAGGCCAACACTCAATCCACTGACTGAGCTACACCAGTCAGGGCTATTTATTTCTTTTTAAATAGAGGGGAAGGGAGGAAGAAAGGAAGAGAAAGATCAAAGTGCAAGAGATACATCTATTGGTTGCTCTTGCATGCCCCCAACTGGGGACCTGGCCTGCAACCCAGGCATGTGCCCTGACTGGGAATTGAATCAGCAAACTTTGAGTTCACAGGCCAGCACTCCATCCACTGAGCCACACTAGCCAGGACTAAGAGTATAACTTTTAATGAAAAATCTGGAGTCTTAGAATAAGTTATTTGTATTAGAAATAATATTATAGTAAGAGACACATAATGAGTAATTTTATTTATTTATTTTTATTGATTGATTTTAGAGGGAAAGGAAGGGAGCAGGGAGAAAGAGAGAGAGAGAGAAACATTGATTTGTTTTTCCACTTATTTATGCATTCATTGGTTGATTCTTATATGTGCTCTGACAGGGGATCAAAACCCACAACACCTTGGCTTACTGGGACAATGCTCCAACCGAGTAAACTGGCCAGGGCCATATAGTAAGTAAGTCTTGAAACTTTAGGGGACTAAGCCAACAATCACTTTAGAGGTCCCTTCTGCTAATACCTTTATTTCAGGATCACATTTTGAAAAGTATTACTCTAGAGTCATGGCCTCAAAAGGTCCTTACAGTGGCCATAAAGCTTTCAAACAAATGGATGAGAGCATTTTTCAAATAATATTCTATTTCAGAACTAAAGTTAAACTGAAAAACTCACACACTAACACTAAAACATTTTACAATAATAGTCAATAGAATACAATACTTTTGTTTGCACTACATAGGGAAAGATAGTCTTCATGGCTATCTGTCCCCAAAGTTTCAAAGATCATCAGTCTATAGGACTAGTATTCCAGTCTCTAAATCAGGTTCTAGCAAAAGAAATTTTCTTGAAATCACTTTGTCAGTACTATAAATAAGATGATTTGACCATCTGTTTCCTGAATGTTATATAAAACCTTCCTTACACCAGGTCAAAGTAAAACATTTCACTTGGCAAACCTTCATGAGATTTCAATTCCACCGTCCCCAGTTGGCTGACATAAACATCTAAGGCACCCTGATGAGTGGAGGCTTTCAGACATCCAGAGGACGAATCTAGGAGGAAGGAAAAAGCCATAAACATAATCACCCTTATCTGAGTAAATGGAATTATAAAGTTGAACTAAAAAGCTCTGCTTCAGTATTAGGATAAGGAGCTAAGTCTTCCAAGGTTTTTTAAAAAAAACAAACAATTTTCTTATAACTATTCCATGTTCTGTTTTAAAATGAAAACAAACCCAGAAATATAGAGTTATATACCTAGACGACTTAAAATTCCTATGTCTATAGTAACCTGCACAACTTATCCCTAAACATCTAAAGCATCCTGTCTAAACATGTTTACTCTAGACCCTAACATGCAGGAAGGACGCACATAAGCAATGCATCCTTGACAGCCAAGACCATGGCTTAAGTATCACTGGTACATTTAATTTATTATCAACTTTCAAACTTTACTAAAGAATTTTATCTTGTGTAGAGTCACCTATAAGTAGTGGCAAAGTTAACAAAAACCAAAACCTTGTATTTTCTCCCTTTAGCAAATCTGCTAGTACTTCACAGTGTTGTTCAGAATGAAAGATTACATAAGGTTTTGTTGCATTTCTTAGAGGGACAAAGTGGGGACAGGGAACAATCGAAAAACGGGTGAAACTTTTTATATCTAAATATTTCTTTTCTAATTTCTGGAACTGAACAGATATTTTAAGTGAGGGGAAGAAAATCACAACTAAGGTGGTCCTGATTTCATACTTAAATTTCCTTATGTGATCAATGACTTTCGTTTTTCAATTAGCCAACATTTCAAGTTCAAGACAGACAATAAAGAAGCAAATGATGTTGAAGAGTCAGTGCTAAGTAGCTTCTCCTTTTTTCTCCTCTCCATGGCAAAAGCCAAAGCATGCATGTATGTGTATGTATGTATATATGTGTGTGTATGTATATATATTTTTGAGTGGCCCCTTAAAAAGCATATTTTTCTGGAGCTTTCATTACTTCAAAGTGGAAACAAAGTAAGTAGGCAGTATGATAAAACTACTGCCAAATATTATACTACTATACCTTTTATAAAATATGGAGTCAACAGTTTTCTTTAAATTTTAGGTGACTCCAAAGACAACAACTTGGGAATGAACGGTTTAAAATCTCACTCCAACATAATTTATAACAATTTATTTCTAGTCTATACTGAAAAAAAAATGGCCTTTATCAGAATCAATTTATTTAATTTTAAAATTTAAGTATAGTTGGCATACAATATTATATTAGTTTCAGGTGTGCAATATATTGATTCAACATTTATTTAATTTTAAGTGTCAAAAGATAATTTAGAATACTGGGAAATTAAGCCACTAGAGATAAATAACATAGAAAAGCTGGACAAAGATGAATATTGCTCTTATCAAGTACCAAGAGAAACTCCTTTTAAAGCCCCTACTACATCCTAAAAGAAGCCAAGTAAAAATACAGTATGATAAAAAATGTAGACTATACAATGTGTGCATTTCCTTGCAATGTGTGCAAGGTTGAACAAAAAATATTTGAAACATTGGTTTGATTTCTTGCATTCTCTAGGAAGAAAAAATACAAAATTGCCCTGGCTGGTGTAGCTCAGTGAATTGAGTGGGGGCCTGCGAAGCAAAGGATTGCAGTTCGATTCCCAGTCAGGGCACATGCCTGGGTTGCAGGCCAGTTCCCAACGGGGGACACACAAGAGGCAACCATACATTGATGATATTTCTCTCCTTAACTGTTCCCCTCTAAAGATAAATAAATAAAATCCTAAAAAAAAATACAAAATTTTTAGGTGGTTCATAAATAATACTTTTCACTTCTCTCCCCCTACCCCTGCAGATGGGAAATAATCACAGCTACATAATTGTATCCTAAGCCACTAAGTAATTACATTCCCATGTTATTAGTGTTGAGCTGATAATGGCCCATCCCTTGGAGGCTGTCAAACCATTTTTTTTATTCAAGATGTATTTTCAAAAGAGAAAGCAAAGGTAATATAGAAAAAACTATTTAGTAAAACATACACTAATTTTTTGTTTCCTACAATACAAGTGATTGGAACTGAAAATTAACTATCAAGAGTCAAATTAAGGCTTCATTCACAGAATTTTATATTGGAGAAACTCTATAGCTCTTGGAGGAAGCCTTAAGGGAAATAAGCATTAGAGGGTGATTAAGAAATGAACAGAAATTGTTAGTCTGGACAGTAGGGCATAAGTAGACTTCACAGGTTTGTATCATTACTATTTGGGACACAGATATTGTTGGTCTGTCAGAGACCACTGAGTTTTCCTGGAAAATTACACATACAGAAGGGAAAAACTGATGTCAACTACCAGCTAACACTATATACAACCAAAAAAATAGGTATTTGTAACATGTGCTTTGCTAATAGCAGAGAATAACAAATAAGCTTGAAAGGCTAAAATTCCAAACTTTGCTATTTTCCTTCAGATAAAGGAGAATTCTCTCAAAATTGGTCAGGCATATTAAGAAAGTTCTAAATTTTTATAATTCTACCTCAAGTTTCAACATGTAGATACTAAGAAAGAGCAACGCAAAAGCTATCTCTTGATTTCTGAAACTTGATTTCTGTATTTCCAAACCTATACTAATTGCAAGCATAAGGAACAAATTTTACATATAGGACTAAATATATGCACCTTAATTTGACTTTAATAATTTTTAGTTGCAATCATTTGTATTATGGTAAAGGATTTGCAAAAGCAGAATTTTAAGGTCAGTTCAAGTAAGGTTTTCTAAATTAATGTCCTGCCTAGGTATTCTGATTTTTGGGAAGGAACATATAGGAGGCTGGGCTTACAAAGAACACACAAGGCAACTTCCCTCCACTCCACTCCAAATGAAGATGTTCTTTTTTTTAAAATATATAATTACAATTACACAACTTCTGACACTGCCTTGGGAAAGCAAAGCTAGGTGAACAACTGTTAACATCCCTATCCCACCATTATCTATTATCACCCTCTGTTCTCTCCTGTTGACTTGTTTTAAATGTAACGTGATCTGATGTTCCAAATGAAAGTTATTATTTTTAAAAATGAATTCAAGGAAAATCAGGGTTTTGATAATCAAATCTTTTCTAGCACTTCAGCTTCTTAGAGAGTTCTGTGTTATGACAGTTAGGAAGAACAGGGTTTTGAGAGGGAAGTTAGAACATATTGGATTGGCCAAAAAGTTTGTTTTTTTCCATACGATGTCTATGATAGCACTTTAACTCCATTCAAAGCAATTTTGTTAGATTGTTTTGTGACAGCTCTCATATCAGTGTGCATTTAAAAAAACATCAAAATTGTAAACTTTTGTGTTGCCATTTTAACGTTGAAAATGGAAAAAAGTATTAAACATTTTTGACATATTATGCTTTATGATTTCAAGAAAGGTAAAAACGCAACTGAAATTTAAAAAAAAAAAGATTTGTGCAGTGTATAGAGAAGGAGCTCTGACTGCTCAAATGTGTCAAAAGTTTCGTGCTGGAGATTTATCACTGGAAGATGGTCCATGGTTGGGTAGAACAGTTGAATCAAATTGAGACATTAATTGAGAACAATCAACATACTGTGCAAGAGACAGCTGACATACTCAAAATATCCAAGTAAATAAAGTTATTGGTGAAAATGAAAAGTGTATCTTTTATTTTACAGAAAAAAAGAAATGGACTTTTTGCCCAATCCAATATATACAAAATCCAAATGACTGATGAGATTACTAAAGAAGCTGATCAACTACATCACCTAAACTAGAAATAACCATAATTATACATATTCTTCTTAATAAAGCAATTATGGAGAAGACAGTCCTAAAATCAGATAGGATAATACCTAAATCATCTCAAGTTCCTTAAAATTCCAACTGGGTGATATTATATAACCTTTTCTCAATACTTATTCCAATATTTTGGAGCTTCTGCTGTTCTAATATATTTCCCTCTCAGGTTCCTACACATCACTTTTTGTTCCTTTATAACTGTTTTGCTTCCACTAATATCAATTCCTCAAAATCCAAGTTACTCAGTAGACTTTATTTGGTTGTCATGGTTTGTAAAAGCTGCCTTCAACTTTCTCAAGCAAATCTTTTGTTTTAAGAAAAACACAAAGCAACCAATCAAGAAATTACAAATAAACATTATCCACTTGCTACCTTTGGGATTACGACGTCAAACCCAAAATTTCTCCAGTCATAATAATAGGGTTTAGGCTCCCAGACACCTCTTGTTTTGATTAATAGAGTTTTATTAGAATATAGACACATCTATTTGTTTGTATATAATCAATGTCTGCTTTTCTGTTAAAATGACAGAGTTGTATAGTACGGACAGACTGTGTGGCCCAGAAAGCCAATAATATTTACAGTCTGGCCCTTTACACACAAAGTTGGCCAACACCTATGGCAAACCATTTTGTTTGGAGGAAATGAACTTTTCCCCAAAAAAACAAAATGTAAAATTTGATTGTTTTTAAGACAAAGAGATTTACCAATTTACTGAAACTAGATTTTTTTTCCCCATAAGGGCTGAGAATTATAGTTACAAAATTCTTTCTTATAGAAATTTTAAAAACTTGTCTCAAGGCAGTTCTGACTTCTCATTGACCCCCGATCATTTACCCTTAAGAAAATAAACAGGAAAGCCACAGACTGAGAGAAAATACAGGAAAAAAAATGTCTGACAAAGGTTTTGTTCCCATGATATATAAAGAACTCCTAAAACTCTATAATAAACAGACAAATAATCAAATTGAAAAATAAATGGGCAGTAAAGGAAAAAAAATAAACAAATGGGACTACATCAAATTAGAAAGCTCCTGCATGGCTAAGGAAACCATCATCAAAATGAAAAAAGAACAGACCATATGGGAGAACATATTTGCCAATGTTATATCAGACAAGGGTTTGATCTCTAAAATACACAAAGAACTCATCTGACTGGACAATAGGAAGACAAACATTCCAATTAAAAAATGGGCAAAGGACCTGAATAGACACTTCTCCAAGGAGGACACAGAGATGGCCCATAGACATATGAAAAAATGCTCAACATCACTAGCCATCAGAGAGATGCAAATTAAAACCACAACAAGACACCACCTCACACTAGTCAGAATGGCCATCATTAAAAATCAACAAACAAGAAGTGATGGCAAGAATGTGGAGAAATGGGAACCCCTCATGCACTGATGCAGCCTGATGGGAATGCAGACTGATTGGGAATACAGACTAGTGCAGCCATTGTGGAAAACAGTATGGCATTTCCTCAGAAAACTAAAAATGGAACTGCCTTTTGATCTAGTGATCCCACTACTGGGAATATACCCAAAGAATCCTGAAATATCAATTCAAAAGAACTTATGTATCCCTATGTTCATAGCAGTGCTATTTACAATAGCCAAGCACTGGAAACAGCCTAAGTGCCCATCAGTAAATGAGTGCATTAAAAACTGTGGGTACATTTACACAGTGGAATACTACCCAGGAGAAAGAAAGAAGGAACTCTTACCCTTCATGATAGCATGGATGGAACAGGAGGCTATTACGCTAAGTGAAATAAGCCAGTCAGTGAAAGACAAATACCACATGATCTCACCTATAAGAGGAATCTAATGAATAAAATAAACTAATGAACAAAACAGAACTAGAAGCAAGGAAAAGTGGAATAGACTGACAGTGACCAGAGTGGAGGGAGGAGGAAGATAACGGTAGAAAAATGGGAAAGGGACTAGTCAAGAACATATATATGTGAATGACCCACTGACATGGACGACAGTGTTAGAATTGACTGTGGGAGCAGGGGGTGAGCTGGCTGAAGGAGTGCAAAGGGGGAAAAATTGGAACAACTGTAATAGAATAACAATAAAAAATTTGCCCTGGCTGGTGTGGCTCAGCCAGGATTGAGCGCTGGCCTGCGTGTGAACTGAAAGGTCACTGGTTCCATTTCCAGTCAGGGCACATGCTTGGGTTGTGGGCCAGGTCCCCAGTTGAGGGTATGTGAGAGGCAACCATGTATCTCTCATACACTGATATTTCTCTCCCTCTCTCTCTCCCTCCCTTCCTTTCTCTCTAAAAAAAGTACATTAAAAAAGATATGAACAAAAGAGATATGAAAAAAACTTCACAAAGGAAGATATACTAATGACCAATAAGTACATGAAAAAGTGCTGAACACCATTAGTCATTACAGAAATATAAATTGATACCAGAGATATACTACTACTCACACACCAGAATGCATAAAATTAAAAAGACCAACCATGATAATTGTTGGTGAGGATGTAGACCAACTAGAATTTTCACATTACAGGGGGGAGTATAAAATGAAGCTATGGGAAAAAGTGTGATAGTTTATCACAAAACTAAATTAACTAACTAATAACTAAATAACTAATTAACTAAGCAGCTCCATTCCTAGGTATTTAGCCAAGAGGAAAAAAATATATATATATACATGTGTACACATATAAAGTATATATACATACATGTATTTATATAAACATACATGTACATACATACACAAGTATGTGCAGCTCCATAAAATCACTTGTCTAAGAATGGCCACAGCAGCTTTATTTACATTGCCCAAAAGTAGAACAGCCCACTTATCTAGTAATAGGAAAATGAATAAACAAATTAAGCTTTCCAGTTGCCTGTTTTTACTACTGCATCCTTCTGGCATATGAGGAAACAACGGCAAAGCCTACTATTTTTATTTTTTTAAATATATTTTATTGATTATGCCATTACAGTTGTTCCATTTCTCCCCTTCATTCCCCTCCACCCTGCACACCCCCTCCCACCCACACTTCTCCCCTTTAGTTCATGTCCATGTGTCATAAGTTCTTTAGCTTCTACATTTCCCACTACTCTTGCCCTCTCCCTATTTTCTCCCCACTTTCTATACTACTTATTCTCTGTACCTTCTCACCCCCTCCTCCTCCCACTCCCCTGTTGCTAATCTTCCATGTGATCTCCATTTCTGTGGCTCCGCTCCTGATCTAATTGTCCACTTAGTTTGCTTTTGTTTTAGGCCTGGTTGTTAATAACTGTGAGTTTGCTGTCCTTTCTCTGTTCATTTTTTTCTCTTCTTTTTCTTAGATAAGTCCCTTTAACATTTCATACAATAAGGGCTTGGTGATGATGAACTCCTTGAACTTGACCTTATCTGAGAAGTACTTTATCTGCCCTTCCATTCCGAATGAAAGCTTTGCTGGATACAGCAATCTTGGATGTAGGTCCTTGTCTTTCATGACTTGGAATACTTCTCTCCAGCCCCTTCTTGCCTGTAAGGTCTCTTTTGAGAAATCAGCTGACAGTCTGATGGGAACTCCTTTGTAGGTGACTGTCCCCTTATCTCTTGCTGCTCCTAGGATTCTCTCCTTCATTTTAATCGTGGGTAATGTAATTATGATGTGCCTTGGTGTGTTCCTCCTTGGGTCCACCTTCTTTGGGACTCTCTGAGCTTCCTGGACTTCCTGGAAGTCGATTTCCTTTGCCAAATTGGGGTTCTCCTTTATTATTTGTTCAAATAAGTTTTCCATTTGTTGCTCTTCCTCTTTCCCTTCTGGTACTCCTATAATTCAGATGTTGGAATGTTTAAAGGTGTCCTGGAGGTTCCTAAGCCTCTCCTCATTTTTTTGAATTATTTTTTCTTCATTCTTTTCTGTTTGGTTGTTTCTTTCTTCCTTCTGGTCCACTCCATTGATTTGAGCCCCAGTTTTCTTTCCATCACTATTGGTTTCCTGTGCATTTTCCTTCATTTCACTTAGCATTGCCTTCATTTGTTCATCTAATTTGCGGCCAAAATCAACCAATTCTGTGAGTATCCTGATCACCAGTGTTTTGAACTGTGCATCTGATAGGTTGGCTATCTCTTGGTTGCTTAAAAGTATTGGCTCCAGGGCTCTGAGTTGTTCTGTTAGAGTCATTTTTGGTCGGGTGGCTCCTATTACTTATGGGTGGCAGAGCCTTAGGTGTTTTTACCAGGTGGGGCAACCTAGTAGCCGGGTTGTGACGCTGTCTGTGGGGGTGGGGTCAGAGAAGGAACAATGGCACCTGTTCCATGCTCTCTCGGATTTCTGTCCCCTTGCTGCCTCCCACAAGTGCCTAGTTTATCTGTGCGCAAATGTGTATCCGCGGTCAGCCAACCACCCTGTGTATTCTGCTCATCTCCTCCCCGCATCTGGGGTCTGCAAGCTCCATGCCACCTACGCTCTCTGGCACTCCCAGGTCTGCCAGCCACTGCCTTTTCCTGCTGCGTTCCCTCTCAACTGACTGCCGAGTCCACCCCCCTTACTGGTCTGGTTGAATGGTTGTCAGACTTCCGTAGTTCAATTTTCTGTGTTCTGGTTGTGTTATTGTTTGTAAATCTTTGTTGACCTTAATCTTGGTTGTGGGAGGAGGTACAGCATTTCCACCTACACCTCCATCTTGGCCGGAAGTCAAGGCCTACTCTTTTTAAAATATAAATTATGGAAAGAAGGGGAAGGGATTATTAGTCAAAGAGCATGTATGAATGACCCATGAACAACTGTGGGAGTTTGGGGTGGGCTGGGCGGAGGAAGGCAAAAGGGAAAAAATTAGGATAACTATAATAGAATAAACAAGAAAAAAAAAAGAAAAAATATAAATTATCTATTTACCACCCTAATTCCCTGTTGTAGTTGGAATCAAGTCCCCATTCTTACCATGTCTACAAGGCCTGATGATCTCAGCCCTCGCTTTCCTCATCTCCCACCTTTCTCCACAAGTCTGCTTTCTATACCTCAAAAATGATAAACTCATTCCATTTTCAGGACTTGCACTGATTGGTCCTCTATCTGGAGAGCTCAATTCTAGAATTTTATATATTCTTTTATTTAATTTCTCAACAACTTTGCATTATGTGGGTGGTATCCATGTTATGCATAAAAATGAACACTTGGAGGGATTCAGTAATCTGTTGAAAGTCATGCAGCTGCTATGTGGTAATACCAAAATGTACCTTCTCCAGACACTCCTCATTGTTAAATAAAATAGCTTTTCTTACCTGCTCTATATCCCATTACCTCTCTTATTTATTCATTGCTCTATCTGAAATGATCTTTCTTATTTACATACTTATTGTCTTCTCAGTCCTAGGCAGAACATGGAGACTATATTTTGTTGACCAATTTAATCCTCAGTACCTAAAAAAGTTCCTGATATAGAGTAGGCACTCAATAACTATGTTGACTAACTACCCCCCAGTCTTGTTGTTTTCAAATGTTAACACAGTTTTGAGCCAATAAACAGTAAAATAATTTATATCTTCCTTTCTTCCAAAGTCTTAATATAGATATTCATAGAGTTAAAGGAACATACAAAATGAATACTTCCCTTATAATTAAGTTTAAAACATAGTGTGGCTTCATTGACATTTCTCTCTGTCTTTCTCCCTCCCTTCCCCTCTCCCTAAAAAAGTAAATACATAAAATCTTAAAAACAATAGTGTGGCTTAATGGTTCTGTATTATAGATAATAAACTAAAAGAGAAAAGAGGTAGTTTACTGAAAGGCTAACAAGCATTGGGCTATACTTTGCATACTTTATTTAATTTCCTAACAACCTTGCATTATGTGGGTGGTATCCATGTTATGCATAAAAATGAACACTTGGAGAGATTCAGTAATCTGTTGAAAGTCACGCAGCTGCTATGTGGTAATACCAAAATGTATAGTCAAATCTACTTCTGAAGTCCATGTTTTCCCACACTACCACAGATCAATACATGGTAACTTGCAAATGTATACTTTTTCCTTTATTTTGATTCTTCTAACATAAAACTCAAAATTTACCAATGATATTTATAAAACAAGAAAACCAACTTTTATTTACCTTTACATATCTGTGTATTTTTAACAATGACGTGACTTTTTAAAGTTTTTTACAAAACAACATAAAACCATAATTTGTTTCGCTAAAGAAAATTATAAAGGGTCATTAATATTTCTATAATTCTGGCCTATCTACATCTATTTGATACAGATATAACAGGTAGATTCTAACCTATAAGATATTTCTTAACTCTGGGCACAGGTAATTTTCTTTGAGTGGACAGATTTATCTAAGAAAAATAGAACACCTGGCCTTTAAATCCCTCTAACACTTAATAGTAGGAAAAGAGGAATGTTTACAGGGAAAATTAACAAGAATCCATAATATTAATCACTTAAACCATCTTCCAAGATGTAAATTATTGTATATTTCATCCTTCCTATTACTATTGTTTTCCAGTATGTGTAAATAACTATTCATTTTCAATTTTAGAGAGAATGGTTTTCCCATTGTGTTCCCACATTTCCACCCACAAATAACACTAGGATTATTATATATTATATGAATTCCGTGAGTTCACATTTTGCCTAAAGGGCTGCTAGTGGGCAGTGAAACTCCCTGCGCCTCTCAATTTAAAGTATTCCTCTCCTTTTCCCCCCTTCCCATACTGCTATAAACCCTACAACATATCTAGGACTTCTCCCCAGCTAGCTCGGCTTCTTGCCAGTGTACCTTTTTGTTCAGTCTAGAAACTTCCCTTACTATTCCCTGATGCATCCTCTGATGAAATGGCCTAAAAAGTCAACAGTAAATCTTGATTTACCACTGGAACACAGGTTAAGTTCTTCTATCATGTCTTAATTAAAATAATTTATAATTATCACTGAGGAAGCCTTTATCTTCTATTTATCCCCCATTCAACATAAAAGTTAAAATCTCTAGAAAACTTAAAGAAGGATATGTACCTTAAGCCAAAAAATCCATAAGTGATAGTGAAAAAGATTGTTGGACAAATTCAATATTTCAATCAGCACAAAGAAAGGAAAAATGTAAAATGTCAAGAAGGAGGCCCTGGGCATTCATACTGGCTACAAGCCACAGCTCCCCAACAAAGATCCCAGTTTCTCATCCCTGACCCCTACTTTCTAAGGACTAAAAAATAACCACCACTCAGAGAGCTCAGAGTGTGCCTTCACCTAATAGGCAAACAGATGCTACTTGGGATAGATGGAGAAAAGCTCCAGGGGTATCCAACCTTTTGGCATCTCTGGGCCACACTGGAAGAAGAGTTGTCTTGGGCCATACATTAAATACACTGTGACACGTAATCACACAAAAAGTCTCATAATGTTTTAAGTAAGTTTGTGATTTTGTGTTAGGCCGCATTCATAGCCATCCTGGGCTGCATGTACCCCATACGCTGCAGGTTGGACAGCCCCCAAATCTGAACTTTTTCCTCCAGCAGGCCCACCATCACATATTGTGATTAGGTCTAAAGTACCATTAGCCACTATTAGTTCTGGCCTAGGATTAGAACAATAACAATAATGAAGATGGCTATTATGTATTGAATTTTTACCATATGTCAGACATATGGTAAATATACACACACATACACATACATACATATAAAACCTTGTTTAATCTTTATAACAACCCTATGATAGGTACTTATTATTTCTATTTTCCAGATGCAGAAACTGAGGCACAGAGAAGTTAGATAATTTGCCCATGTATAAAAAGTAGTGAAATCAGAATTCTAACCCTATTCTGATTAAGGCCAAATCTATAATTATACAATATTTATAGGATGATGAACCAATGAATTTCCAGAAATAATTTCACATATTCATACATTGGGCCTGCCTATTTTTTATTTGCATATCAGGATCCTACCAAGTCATCAGCTAAACTGTAGACTTTATTTAACCTAACAAGTATCACAAACATAGTTATTTAAAAACCATGCAAAATTTACCAACTAGTATCATAGCACATACCTACTGTGATGTTACCCATCTTGCTTTGTAATGTTATATTTCCTGTAAAAGAGAGAAAAAATTATATATATTTTTATGTAAACTTTATATATGTAAATAAATTTATATAAATATATAAAAATAAATTATAATACAAATAATACATTAGGAATCATCTACAAAGTATTCTTTGGTTTCTACAACATGGATGGAGATTCACAATGTTATTTAATAATATTGTTTTTGCTGTTGGCAATTTTTCACAGTACCAAACACCAATCAGGTATTTAGTTGCAATTCTGAAGTAAATAGCTTTAGGCTATTTATTTCACATACACACTCTCTTCATCCACTCCACCTTAAGCTTTTATAGTATAACTACAAAACATACCACCATACATTCCGGGAAACATGGAAGAAACATCATATTTCTAAAATCCACAAATGAAAACATCACTTAGATGGACTGACTATGCATTTTCAACCTAAACATCACTGTATTTATCAGACAACACAAAGCCAAGTTTTGAACCAAGTAATAGTAAAATAATCTATGAGAAAAAAAATACTATTATTTTTCAGGCCAGTATGCTATGCCTTCATGTTAGATTAAAGTGGTTTGTGTGCCGAGTTAAATAGTTTTGGGACAGGAATAATGAATACGTTGAAATATGACTAGCAAATTAAAAAGCTTCACAGGTTTCCATCGTTCAAAGAAAATATATTTTCCAGGACAAATAAGGGATATTGTAACCATTCTTCCTAGTTCCTCTCCTCCAAACCAAAAATAGTAGGCTATTTCTTCATATGTGTATTTGTATGTATAACTACTCTGAGCCATACTACACATATTCACTAGACTGAAGGTGTAAGCAATATTACCTCTTCTACCACAATTTCAAAACCACACTAAAAAGGAATTATTATCTTAAAATTAATCTACATTAAGTAAACCCATTTATTTCATTTCACGGGCAGATGATTCATTTGTTAAAGTTAGATGTGTTATTACAAAAATTTCTTGAAACTCTTACATTCCACCATACTTCATGTGAGTATAACAATGGGTACATTCATGTAGGAACAGAACTTCGTTTGTGTAAAGTTCAAAAAAATTATTTTCAAGTCTCAGTAAGTTATAAACTTGTAAAGAAACTGTTAAATGTGTTATATAAATATTATTTCATTGCTGTGTTCTAGACATTCTCTTCCAGTTTCAAATCCAGTAAATAAAGATTCACCAACGCATGCAAATAGTGGCTAAAGATCATACAACTACTTAGATGACTTACAATGATCCCTGCACCTCAAGCGCTTGTGTAACCTCCTCCCCTCATGTGTAGGCCAGACCTAATGATTTTCTTTTGACAAAGAAAATTGGGCAAAAGTGATGGGATGTTACTTTCAAGATTAGGTTACAATAAGATTCTGGCTTCCGTCTTACTAGCCATCTTTTGCTGTGATGGAAGCCAACTTAGGCATTTGTTAACTACCCTATGAAAGAGACCCAGAAGCAAGGAACTCAAAGAGGCCTCCATCCAACAGGATCTGAACTGAATCCTGCCAACAACTACACAAGTAAGCTAGGAAGCAGATTATCCTTTGGCTGAACCTTCCAATGAGCCCAATTACAACCTCAGGAAGACTCTTGAGATAGAGGACCGAGTTAAGCTGCACTGAGATTCTTGACCCATCCAAACTGTAAGGCAATAACCATTTGTTGTTTTCAGCTATTAAGTTCTGGGGTAATCTGTAACACACAAAAAGATAACCAATACAGATGTTGAAAGCTGGAAGTCAGGTGCTGCCATGATAAATATCTAAACATGTGTGAGTAGCTTTGGAACTTGGCAAATGGGTAGAGGTTGGAAAGACTTTGAGGAGCATGCTAGTGAAGGCCTGAATTGCCTTAAACAGACTGTTAGTATGCTTCCCGTGAGGGCCCATACTAGTGAAGGGAAGTAAGAAAAAATGTTTTGAAAATTGGAGGAAGGAGAGTAGTAGTACTGGAAACTTAGCAACACTCTCACCTTCAATAATGTGGAAAGTAGGAAACATGCCTAATAAATTGAGATCTAGCTAAGATTTCTAAGTGGTCAAAGTGTTATAGGTGATGCCTATTGTTTTCCTTGTTGCTTACAGTAAAATGTAAGAGAGATAAATTAAAGGGCTGTTAAACAAAAAAAGAACCAGGACTAGAATGTTTTTGAAAATTCTCAGTCTCTCAGATGGCCAATGATGCTAAGGTTGAGAATGGCTTCTAAACAAACTTTGAATCCAGGCACTGCCACACATGACCTAAAAATGAAGCTGAGAGGGTGAAGCTATAAAACTTTTGTTAAGACCCCAGAAAGATCAAGGGTGGTAGCTCACAATATTAATGTTGTACAAAAAGTCCTTAAAAAATAGTAAGGGTAGATCTCATAGATCCTCAAACAACAGGCCCTCTAGAAAGCTGGAGGCCCTCTGAATAAGCCCATATTTTCAAAGAATTCTTAGATGTACCATTTATCTAGTGGAATAAACCCCAATATGATTCACAGGAGGCTGACAAAATTTTTGACACAAGTACAAAGTCTATCCAGGGAAAGTCCAGCCATTGTTAACATAACAAGAATAGTTTGCATGACATCAATGTAATCTGGCAGCCAAAGAGAGGGGACTGGAATGTGCATGTGTGAACAATGATGACTTCACTGTACTAGTCAGTGGGAGCAGTCAATGCTGTTGAGTGTGTTCTGTGTGGCTGTCGCATGCAAAATGACTGAGCAAGTAGAGCAATGAACCTGCATCAAATTTTGTATAAAGCTTGAACATTCCTCCACAGAAACTACTCAGATGATTCAGAAGGCCGCAGCTATGGGCACCTGGTGACTGGCACCTTCATCATGACAACGAGCCTGCCCATGATTCATATAGAGTTTTTTTGCAAAACATCAAATCACCCAGGTGACTCAGCCCCCCTACTGCCCAAATTTGGTGCCCTGCAACTTCTGGCTTTTCCCAAAACTAAAATAACCTTTGAAAGGGAAGAGATTTCAGACCATTGATGAGACTCAGAAAAATATAACAGAATAGCTGATGGTGATTGGGAGAACTGTGTGAGGTCCCATGGTGCCTAGTTTGAAGGGGACTGAGGCATCATTGTCCTATGTACGATGTTTCTTGTTTCTTGTATCTTCTTTGATAAATGTCTTTAGTTTTTATAGTACATGGCTGGATACCTTCTGGACAGACCTGGTATATCAGCAAACACACTGCTAAGTGGGACTAAAAGAAACTGACAGTAAAAACTGAAAAGGGAACACTGGACCCACAAAATTCTACTCACAGAGAGCAGATTGAGAAAACTACTCGGCTGCAAAAACATGCTACATTTCATGAAAAAGGAAGGATAACTCAGAGGGAGGAACCAAGAGCTCAGAGAGCAAACCTTGAACTCTAAAGAATTATCCCCAAGCCTTGAGGTCTAATCAAGGAACCTCCAATGTTTGCCCATTCAAATTTCAAAATCACTATGAAGAAATGACTCCTTTTTGCATCTCATTTCCCCCATTTGAACAGGAAAGTCTAGAGCAATTATCCTACGACTATTTCATCATTGTATGTTGGGTATGTAGGTGGTGTGTGGGGGGGTTAAGGTGGGGATACTAGACAACTTGTTTTAGTTCACAGGTCTTCAGGTTCAGAGGAATCATAATACAGGCATACCTCGGAAATATTGCAGGTTTGATTCCAGACCCC
>PVKM010015019.1:0-28374 GCA_004027735.1 Carollia perspicillata | reverse complement strand
TAGCTTAAGTGCCCATGTGTCGTAAATGAGTAGATCAAAAAATGGTGGACATTTACACAATGGAATGCTATGCAGCAGAAAGAAAGAAGAAAAGCCTACCTTTTGCAACAGCGTGGTGGAACTGGAGAATATTATGCTGAGTGAAATATGCCAGGCAGTGAAAGACAAACACCATATGATTTCATCTGTAAGAGGAATCTAATGAACAAAATAAACTAATGAGCAAAATAGAACCAGAGGCATGGAAATATGGAATAAATTGACAGTGCCCACAGGGAGTTTGGGAGGGGGATAATGGTAGAAAGATAGAGAGGGAACTAGTCAAAAATATTCATGAATGACCCATGGACTTGGACAACAGGGTGGGGATTGGCTGTGGGAGCAGTGGGTGGGCTGGGCGGAGGAGTGCGAAGGGGGCAAATTTGTACAACTAATAGAAAAACAATAAAAAAGTAAAACAATATGGTATTATGTATATGTATTTGATAAAACAAATATAGCTAAATATTAGTTATAGAATACATGCGTGTTCACTGCATAATTCTTACAATTTCTCTGTATGTTTGAAAAATCACAACAAAGTGTTAAAACTTTTTATTCATACTGGAAATTCATTCTTAACTTTGTTTTACCATTTGTTTGGAGATCATCTTTAGGTAACTTTCACAAGAAGGTACTGGGTGTATTATTTTCTTGAGCTTATGTGTATCTTTGCCTTTTCAAGGACTTCTCTCTTTGGGTTATCCCCTCTCTTGCATAATAGTATTTTTTTTCAACTACATTGACATAATCTAGTTTCTCCAACCTTAAAAATCCTTCTTTGACTCTTTATCCAGACACCTTTCCTCAGTAAGGCATGTCATAACCTGTCTTTTCACAGATATATCTCTAGATCTTAGAACAATGCCTAGCCTATATTAGTCAGCCAGTAACTATTTGCAGAATGATTGAATGACTCTCTCTGTTCTCCTTTACAGACACACTTTTCAAAATGGTTGTCTATATTTTTCTTTATTGCTACTACTTCTTGACTTCCCTTTACTCAGCACATTGAAATTAAGCTTCTACCCTCATAACCCAACTGCAACTTCTCTTGTCAATATGACAAGTGAACTTCATGTCAAATCCAATGGCCACCTTGTTGACTTCTAATTCCTGCTTTCAGCAGGATTTGGCACAGTTTACCACTCCTCCTTTTTTGAAATGTTTTCCTTCTCAGCTCTGTGATACCAGTCACAGAAGATTTGTAGGTTTGTCCCTATATCGCTGGCTCTCTCTTCTCATACTTCTTTTTTTAATCCCACTTGAGGTCATATTCACCAATTTTAAGAGAGAGAGAGAGAGACATTGAGCAAATGCTCCCCCACCCCTGGAACACACCCTGATTGGGGATAGAAGCTGCAACCCTGGCAGATGCCCTGACCAGAGATCAAATTGAAACTTTTTGTGGGTTTTTTGTGTATAAGAACAATGCTCCAACCAACTGAACCATTCCATCAGGGCCTCTCATACTTCTTTTATGACTTTTCTTCCTCTACATATTGGAGCTCCTTAGGACTTGGCCTTGGCCCTTTTCTCTCCCTATGTGTTTCCAATAAGTGATGCTGTCTAGTCTCCTGACTTAAATCTGAACATTCATAACTTAAACTCTCTAGCCAAGACTATTCCTCCATGCTCTACATTTGTACATACAACTGCCTACATGACATATTTGTTAGGATGTCGCATAGACATTTGAAATTTAACATGACCAAATAAAAATGCTGCTTTCCTCTCCCCGGCCATGAAACCCATCTTTGCTCCATTTTGTCTGTTCTTAGTATAGCCATTATGGCTTGTTTTGAGTACTGTTTCCATGATATATCTTTTTCTATTCTTATGCTGTCAACCTATGTGTGTCTTTGAATTAATGTTTGTTTTATGTAACAGTAGATAATTGGGTCATATTATTATTTCATCCATTTTGCCAATCTCTGCTTTTTGTATTGGGGTGTTCAATCAATTTACATTTAAGGTAATTACTAATAAGGTAGGATTTCACTGTTTTTTTTTCTATATGTCTGTTGTGCTACTCCATTCCTCTATTATTGCCTTATTTTGTGTTAAATGTTGTCTTGTATATCATTTTAATTCTCTTATTGTTTCTTTTACTATATTTCTGAAGCATTTTCTTTTTTTTCCTTTTTTTATTTCTCTAAATTTTATTTATTTATTTTATTTTTAGAGAGAGGGGAAGGAAGGGAGAGAGAGAGGGAGACAAACAGCAACATGTGGTTGTCTTTCCTGCCCTATACCGGGGACCTGGCTTGCAACCCAGGCACGTGCCCTGACCAGGAATTGAACCAGTGACCTTTTGGTTCATAGGCTGGTGCTCAGTCCACTGAGCCAAACCAGCTAGGGCTTTGAGGCATTTTCTTAATGATTGTTCTGGGGATTAGAATTAACATCTCTACTTTAAACAATTGAGTTTGGGTTGATTCCAGTTTAATTTCAGTAATATACACAAACTATGTTCCAATATATCCTTGTTTCCCCCTCACCTTTCTACCATTATTGTTGTACAGATTACATCTTTATAAGATGTAAAACCAAGAATTGTACACTTCATTTTAATTTACTGTTTATTATGCCATGTATGTTTTAATATATTTTAATGAATCTCCCTTTTAATCTCTTTTTTTTCTTGCCAATAACTTCATGTGTGGGATATTGGTAGTGAGGGTGAAGTTTACAGTTTACTCCATAGTTCCAGAATATTGAGATAGTACTGCATCAGAGTCAGAGGAAGGTTGAACATTACTGAGGGATTTTGGAACTGGAGCCAGATGTAGTAACTGATGAAACTTTGAGTTGTTCCCCATTTTGGAGGGCAAATAAGTTTATTTTCAGTTGTAGGAACTGTAGCTGCATTATGTTAGGTGGGAGAAATTTGGGGCACAGAGTAAAAACATGTTAAAAGGGGTATTTACTTTGAGCATTAGTTCATGTGTGGAAGACTTCAGTGGGCATTTAATATTGGGGGAAATACCTAACATTAAAACACCTTTTCTATGGAAGGATTACCTCCCACTGTGACTCTTGGTAAGAGACAGGACTCTAGGGTTCTCCCGTAGGATGCTTCCATCGCAATGTTAAAGAGTGTAATGCAGGGGCACAGAGAATGTTGACAAAGTATTTCCAGAACTCACAGTAGCATCAAGAGTCTGTTGAAAGCAGTGGCATGCCAAGAGTGGACTTCTTACCAGACTTCCTATGGAGTGATTTTGGATATACAATCAATTCTCATTATTCATGGATCCTGCATTTGTGAATTTACTTACTCTCTAAAACTTATTTGTAACCCTAAAGTCAATACTCACAGTACTCACAGTCATTTGCAGACATGAATGTAAGCAGAGTGGCAAAAAATTTGAGTTATCTAATGTGCATGTTTACAGTTTAGGTCAAACAATGTGACATCCTGCCTTCTTGTTTCAAGTCTTATACTGTAAACAAGTGTTCTTTCTGGGGGATATTTAGTGCCACATTTTTCACATTTTTGTGCTTTTTGTTGGTGGTCTCACTGCGTAAAATGGCACCCAAGCATATAGTGCTGAAGTGCTGTCTAGTGTTTCTAAGTACAAGAAGGTTGTGATGTGCTTTACAGAAAAATCATGCATATTAAGTGAGCTTGTGCTGTTGGCTATGAGTTCAATGTTAATGCATCAATGATATATATTAGACAAGGTACCGTTAAACAGAAACATACATGGAGAGATTTCACTGAAGAGGATATATGGATGGCATATAACATACGAAAAGACATTCAATATCATTAGCCACTCTTAAAATTCTGAAAGGAGCCTCCTCTCAGACTGTTTCAGAATCCTCTCTAAGTTCTTGCTCTACATTGAAGAAAACAAAACTATAACCCATAGAAAATGCATTGTGAGTATGGTTTATACAGGAAAAATAAAACAGAAGGAAGCATACACAAAGAAAAGGCCTTGGTCTTAAATAAAGATTTGTGAATAAATGTACATTTAGATATTTTCACATAAAATAAATATTTTAATATATTAATGTATCATTTGTGTGACTCCCTGCTTTATAGACTTTTTCCATTAGCTGGCTGACTACAGTTGTAATTACATCAAATAAGAGAGATTCTATTCTACAAAAGCCATCTTTTGAAATGTCTTAATATGCAAGTGTTTCAATAATTTTGTACCTATATTCTTCATCTTCCTATGAAATTTGACATTTTATATTGCTGCTACCTGGAGCCTTAGAGTTCTGCTCTCATTGGACACATAGACAAATTAATGCTGTATTAGTCATCACATCATATAATTTTTCGCTTTGGGAGGACTAATATGATTTACAAATAGACAAGAATACTTGAGCAGCGTGTCCATGGGAACCGTGTGATGATTATGCACATCATCCACTTTTCCTTTGTTCCCTTTACACTTTAAGTTGCTGCTCAGCACAAACATCCTGGAACTGGTTCTAAAATGTGTCAAAATCATCTGGGAAGAGCCTCCATTTTGGGCTTCTCTGGCATATTTTATTTTGTAATTTTCTAAAATATAGAAAGTACAAAGAATAGTATAACAAATAACCGTACACTCAGGATTATTTATTGTTAACATTTTATTACATATACCTCAAATCAGTGTTTTGAGAAGCAATTTTAAAAGCAATTAAGCAATTACATCAAAGTATCCTTTGCCCACCCATCCTCAATCCTGTTCCCTTCTTTACACCCAGACACAAACACTACTGTGAATTTAGTGTTCATGTTTTGAACATATTTAAATATGTTCATGTCTGTATAAACAATAAAGTATTACACTATGCACTTTTTAATTTTATAGAAGTAGTTTCAGACTGTACATACATAAATAATATATTATTTCATAATATGCATATATATTTATAATAGATACTATTCTGCAACTTGAATCTTTCACTCAAATGTTGATAATACATATAGATCCAGTTCATTTTTTAGCTACTGTGTAGTATTTTTTTAATTTTATTTTAATTTTTGTTCAAGTACAGTTTTCTGCCTTTTACTCCCATTCTAGTCCACCCCCCCAGTGTTCCCCTCCTCCCTCCCCTTTCCACCCCTCTAAGGTTTTGTCCATGTGTCCTTTATACTGGTTCCTGTAATCCCTTCCCTTTTTCCCCACTGTGTAGTATTTAATTGTAGGAATATAACACATTTTATTTATCCATTCATTTTCTGAAGAACATTTACACATCATCCAATTTTACACTATTACCATTCTGTGATGAACATCTTAGTACATTATCCTTGTGCACATGTTGGAGAATTTGTCTACGGAAAATAACTAGTAGTGAAATTACTGTGACGTATGGTAACTATGCCTTTTATATTATTAAATGCTCACCAAAATGGTTGTTTCAATTTACATTTCCATGAGCAGCGCGTGAGTCTGTCTGTTGTTCTCATATCCTGTACCAGAAGACTTAAAAATTTTTGTCAATGTGATGAATGTGAAATGGTTTTTCATTGTTTTAATTTATATTTTCTTGATATTTAGTGAGGTTGAGGATCTTTCCATTTGGTTTTCTTTTCTTTTATATAATAGCATTTTCATATACTTCCTTCTTCATTGAGTTTTTAAATCATTTTTAACTTTGAATTACACTTGACATACATTATTATATTAGTCTCAGATGTACACTCCAGTGATTACACATTACATAACTTAAGTGATCATGCTGCTAAATCTCACACCCACCTGACACCATACATAGTTATTAGACTGTTATTGACTATATTCCCTGTGCTGTACTTTATATCCCCATGTCTATTCTGTAACAACCAATTTGTACTTCTTAATTCCTTTCCCTTTTTCCTTATTTCCCCAATCCCCCTCCAACCTGGCAATTGGCAAAATGTTCTCTGTATGTACAATTCTATTTCTATTATGCTTGCTCATTTATTTTGTTTTTTACTTGCAACTGTTGATAGGTATGTTTATTGTCATTTTTTAATCTTTGTTCATATTTATGATCTTCTTCTTCTTAATGAAGATCCTTTAACGTTTCTTGCAATACTGGTTTGGTGGTGATGAAATTCTTTAACTTGTTCTTGTCTGGAAAGCTCTTTATCTGTACTTCACTTCTAAATGATAGCCTTGATAGGTAGAGTAATCTTGGTTGTAGGTCCTTGCTTTTCATCACTTTGAATTCTTGCCAATTTCTTCTAGCCTACAAAGTTTCTTTTGAGAAATTAGCTGTAAGTCTTATGGGAGCTCCCTTATAGGTAACTAATTGTTTTTCTCTTGGTGCTTTTTTGATTGTCTTTTTCTGATTGCATTATGGAAATTCTTTTTTTTAAAGATTTTATTTATTTATTTTTAGAGATAAGGTAAGGGAAGGAGAAAAGGAGGGTGAAAAAATATAGTTGTGAGAGGAAAACATTGATTGGTTGCCTCCTGTAGTCACCCCAACCAGGGACTGAACTCATAACCCAGGCTTTTGCCTTGATTGTGAATTGAACCAACAACCTTTTGCTTTGCAGGACAAAGTCCAGCCAACTGAGCCACACTGGTCAGGGTATGGGGATTCTTTATACCACTTTTTGACTGTTATGGGTGTTACAAATATTGTTTCCCAGACTGACACTTGTCTCATAAATTTGTTTATGCTTTTATTTTAAAGAAGTTTTAATTTTCATAGACTCAGACTGATCCTTTATGGTTTGGGCTTTTGTAACTCAGTTAAGAAAGCCTTTCTTACTCCAAGGTCAGATTATATCTTCATATATTTTCTGTTAATACATTTTTTAACTCTAAATGCTTCTCACATTTAGAGTTTTAGTTTATTTAGAATTGTTCTTTGTGTAAGATACAAGGAGGTGATTTGATTTTATTTTTCCATGTAAAAATATGTTATTCCAACACTAATTATTAAATATTCTTTCATTTCCCTGGTGTTTGAACTTCCACTTCTGTACTATTCTAAGTTCCATGAACCTGTTTCTTGGTTTTCCATCCAAGTAGTTAATTTGTTTATTTCTATACCAGACTCATACTGCTGCAATTACTATAGCTTTAAAATAAACCTTGGTACCTGGTAAAACAAATCATCTTTTCCCCTCATTCTTTCTCAGAACTGGATTAGTGATTCTTAAACAGATCTATCCCAAATGAATTTTGAAGTAAGTTTGGCCCTGCCCAGTATAACTCAGTTGGGAGTCATCCCACAAAGCGAAAGGTCACTGGTTCCATTCCTGGTCAGGGCACATGCCTGGGTTGTGGGTTTGGTCCCCAGTTGGGGCACATATGAGAGGCAACCAATTAATGTGTCTCTTTCACATAGATGTTTCTCTCCCTCTCTTTCTCCCTCCCTTCCTCTCTCTCTAAAAATAAATAAAAATTTAAAAAGTCTTTAAAATCAGACCTGACTGGTGTGGTTTAGTGGATTGAGCACTGGCAGGTGAACAAAAGGGTGACCAGTTCAAACCTCAGTCAAAACACATGCTTAGGTTGCAGGCCAGGGACACTATAAGGGGTGTGTGAGAGGCAACCACACATTGATGCTTTTCTCCCTCCCCTCCACTCTGTCTAAAAATAAATAAATAAAAATCTTGAAAGAAAAGTTTTTTTTTTAAAGATTTTATTTATTTATCTGTAGAGGGGAAGGGAAGCAGAGAGGAAGAGAAATACCTATGTATGGTTGCCTCTCATGCATCCCCTGCTGGGAACTGGCCTGCAACCCAAGCATGTGCCCTGACTGGGAATCGAACCATGATCCTTTGGTTGGCAGGCCCGTGCTCAATCCACTGAGCTACACCAGCCAGGGCTAAAGAAAAATTTTAAATCAGTTTGACAACTTTCATTAAAAATCCTATTGGAATTTGAAATTTAATTCAATTTATAGATTGACTAGGGAGAGTTAATAGCTTTATGATACTGAGTCTTACCATGCAATAACATGTTATAGCTCTCCATTTATTCAAATAGATTCTTGTGTCAAATCATGTTTCAAATTTTTCTCAAAACTATTTTGCACATTTTTGTTATGTTCATTCTTAAGTGAGTAGGCAGAATTCTAAGATGACCCCTAATATTTCCACTGTCTGGAATGCATGCCCTGTATAATTATCTTCCTTTGATTGTGGATATGAATATGATGTGATAGTCACTCCCATGATTACATTACATTAGGAAAGACTCCATAAATAGGTATCTCCTTTTTATTTCCTCATTATTGTAAGTGGGCTTGTTTCCTTTTATGGCTTCTTTTTATACATTAAATTTTTAATATATTATTACTGGTTATAGGGGTACTATTTTTATATGTTCATCTTAATCTAGCTCCTGGCAAACTCTCTTATTACATCTAATAATTTGTAGATTTTCTTGGATTACTTTTCCTGTTTCATTTTTTAAATAGATTTTATTTATTTATTTTTACAGAGAGGGGAAAGGAGGGAGAAAGAGAGAGCAAGAAACATCAATGTGTGGTTGCCACTCACGTGGCCCCCACTGGGGACCTGGCCCACAACCCAGGCATGTGCCCTGACTGGGAATCGAACCAGTGACCCTTTGTTTTGCAGCCCGTGCTCAACCTACTGAGTTATACCAGCCAAAGCTCTGTTTCATTTTTTAATTTAATCTTTATTATATTTTTCCATTACTGTTTAGTCCCCTTACACCCCTTTCCCCCCAGCAATCACCACACTGTTCTCCATGTCCATGGGTTTTTTTTCTTTTTTGTTCAATCCCTCCACCCGCTAACTTCCCCCGCACCTGGTGTCATCTGCTCTCTATCTATGAATCTGTCTCTGTTTTGCTTCTCAGTTTGGTTTGTTCATTAGATTCCACATATGAGTGAAATTATATGGTATTTTCTTTCCTTGACTGACTTATTTCACTTAGCTTAATGTTCATACCAACTGTTGCAAAGGATTCTTTTTTTCTTTTTTATGGACAAATAAAATTCTATTCTGTTAATGTCTCATAGTTGTTTTATCCACTCATCTATTGATGGACACTTGGGCTGCTTCCATATCTTTGATTGTAAATAATGCTGCAATGCACAGTTTACAATAGCCAAGTGCTGGAAGCAACCTAAGGGCCATTCAGTAAATGAATGGGAAAAACCTATGGTACATTTACACAATGGAATACTACACAGCAGAAAGAAAGAAGGAGCTCCTACCCTTTGCAACAGCATGAATGGGACTGGAGAGCATTATGCTGAGTGAAATAAGCCAGGCGGTGGAAGACAAATACCATATGATCTCACCTTTAAGTGGAACCTAATCAACAAAATAAACAAGCAAGGAAATATAACCAGAGACATTGAAATTAAGAACAATCTGACAGTAATCAGAGGGTAGGAGGGAGGGGCTAATGAGGGGAAGGGTGGAAGGGTTTTCAGGAATAACTATAAAGGACACACAGAAAAAACCAAGGCATGGGGGTGGAAGCAAGGGAGGGAGGTGGGGATGGCTGGGGCTGGGGGAGTGGTGGGGATTAAATGCAGACAACAGTACTTGAACAACAATGAAATAATTTTTAAAGTATATTTTATTGAGTATGCTATTACAGTTTTCCCAATTTCCCCCCCTTTATCCCTCCTCCATCCTGCACCCCCCCAACCCTCCAGCTTTCCCTCCCCCTTAGTTCATGTCCATGGGTTGTACATATAAGTTCTTTGGCTTCTCTGTTTCCTATACCATTTTTGGCCTCTCCCCATCTATTTTATGCCTACCAATTATGCTTCTTCTTCCGTGTACCTTTCCCCCCATTCTTCCCCTCCCCTTCCCCACTGAAAACCCTCCATGTGATGTCCATTTCTCTGATTCTGTTCCTGTTCTAGTTGTTTGCTTATTTCTTTTACTGGTTTTCTTCCTTTTATATTTTAGGTTCATTTGTTGATGGTTGTGAGTTTGTTGTAATTTTACTGTCTGTATTTTTGATCTTCCTTTTCTTAGAAAAGTCCCTTTAACATTTCATTTCATATAATGTTTGTGAAACATATAACAATGTTTATTATTATTAATAATGTTTATGAAACATTATTATATGATCAAAAGGATGCATGATGAACTCTTTTTTTAATACATTTTATTGATTACGCTACTACAGTTGTCCCATTTCCCCCCTTTATTTCCCTCCGCCCTGCATACTTGCTCCCACTTGTATCCCCCCTCTTCAGTTCATGTCCATGGGTTGTACATATGAGTTCTTTGGCTTCTACATTTCCCATACTATTCTTACCCTCCCCCTGTCTATTTTCTGCCTACCATTCATGCTACTTATTCCCTGTACCTTTTCTCCCTCCCTCCTCCTCCCACTTCTCTGCTAATAACCCTCCATGTGGTCTCCATTTATGTGATTCTGTTCTTGTTCTAGTTGTTTGCTTAGTTTGCTTTTGTTTTAGGTTCAGTTGTTAATAACTGTGAGTTTGTTGTCATTTTACTGTTCATATTTTTATCTTCTCTTTCTTAGATAAGTCCCTTTAACATTTCATATAATAAGGGCTTGGTGATGATGAACTCCTTTAACTTGACCTTATCTGGGAAGCACTTTGTCTGCCCTTCCATTCTAAATGAAAGCTTTGCAGGATAGAGCAATCTTGGATGCAGGTCCTTACCTTTCATGACTCTGAATACTTCTTTCCAGCCCCTTCTTGCCTGTAAGGTCACTTTTGAGAAATCAGCTGACAGTTTGATGCGAACTGCTTTGTAGATAACTGTCTCCTTTTCTCTGGTTGCTTTTCAGATTCTCTCCTTATCTTTAATCTTGGCTAATGTAATTATGATGTGCATTGGTATATTCCTCCTTGGGTCTCACTTCTCTGGAACTCTCTGAGCTTCCTGGACTTCCTGGAAGTCTATTTCCTCCACCAGACTGGGGAAGTTCTCCTTCATTGTGTTTTCAAATAAGTTCTCAATTTCTTGTTCTTTCTCTTCTCCTTCTGGCACCCCTATGATTCAGATGTTGGAATGTTTAAAGATATCCTGGAGGTTCCTAAGCCTCTCCTCATTTTTTTGAATTCTTGTTTCTTCATTCTATTCTGGATGAATGTTTTTTTCTTCATTCTGGTCCAAACCACTGATTTGAGTCCGTTTCCTTTTCATCACTGTTGGTCCCCTGTACATTTTCCTTTATTTCACTTAGTGTAGCCTTCATTTTCCCCTCTGATTTGTGACCATAATTAACCAATTCTCCGAGCATCCTGATTACCTGTGTTTTGAACTATGCATCTGATAGGTTGGCTATCTCTTCGTCACTTAGTTGTATTGTTTTCTGGACCTTTGTTCTGTTCTTTCATTTGGGCCATTTTTTTGTCTTGGTGTGCCTGTTACATACTAAGGGGTGGAGCGTTAGATGTTCACCAGGGTGGGGCAACCCAGGTTGCTGCGTTGTGACGCTGTATGTGGGGGGAGGGTCCAAGAGGGAACTGTGCCACTTACTCCGCTCTCTGCTAGTTTTCAGTCACTTCCCCCATGACCCACAATCAAATTGGGCCCTTCTGGTGCTGATTCCCTGGTGGGTGGTTTGTGTACATTCTAGGACCCTGTGGGTCTCGCCAATGAACTCTCCTGTGAGGCTGTGAGTTTCTCCCACTGCTGCCACAACCCCGACAGGTGTTTTCAGTCATGGGCTTTGTTTCCCCTTACTGGATGCTGGGTTGTGTCATCTATCTCACTCCCCAGTTGTTCTTCCTAGTTTATCTGCACACGAATGTGGGACCACCCTCTCCACAATCCATGGCCTCACTGGGTCTGCCAGCCACTGCCTTGCCCACAGTCCTCTTTGCCCACCTGTCCATCTCCGTCCCTCCTACTGGTCTGGATGAATGTTTCTTCTTTAACTCCGTGGTTGTCAGACTTCCATACAGTTCGATTTTCTGTAACTTCTGGTTGTTTTTTGTTTTTAAATTTGTTGTTGTCCTTCTTTTGGTTGTGTGAGGAGGCACAGTGTGTCTATCTATGCCTCCATGTTGGCTGGTAGTCCAAAAGATAGATATTATAACAAGGAAGCTCATAGAAATTCTTGCATTTATTAATGTTTTAATAACCGAAATGAAAAATTCACTAAAAAGCCTTAATAGCAGATTTGTGTTGGCAAAAGCACACATCAGCATATTTATAATAAGTCAACTGAGATTATCCATTCTGAGGAAAAGAAAGAAGAATAAAGAAAAATTAACAGAGTCTCATGGACCTGTGGGAAACCATTGGGTATAACCAACACCTGTGTATAATGATAGTGAGTATCTGATTATCAGACAAAATATACTTTAAGGCATAAATTATCATTAGAGGTAAGTAAGGACCTTTTATAATGAAGAAAAGATCAACCAGAAAGCCATAGCAATTATAAATATATATGCATTTAACAATAGAATCCAAAAACATATGAGGTAAAAAATGAAAGAACCACTGGAGTAGTCTGTTCTATGTGTGTATACTTTAATCACCACTGCTTCAAACTTGCATACTTATTTCAGACTCACTATCTTGTCTACCACACTGATTTCTATTTTGTTTTTTTTTAATTGTTTCTTCATGTTTCCACTATTTTTTAGTTACTCTGGCTAAATACATAAGGGCCATATTTTTAAAAAAGAATAGAAATACAAAGAGACAACTGAAAATAATAATTGGAGACTTTAATATCCTACTTTTGATAATGGATAGAATTCTTAGGAAGATCAACAAGAAAATGAAACACTTGTGCAATGTTATAAGTTAAATAAACCTAACAGAACATCCATAGAACACTCCCCAGAACAACAGTAAACTACAATTTCTTTTCAAATGCATATGTAACATGCTCCAGGATAGACCATATGTTAAACCATGAAACAAGCTTCAATAGATTTAAGAGGCTAAAAATCATGTGTGTTCTTTGACCACAAGGTACAACATTAGGAAACAGTAAGAGAAGGGAATTTTGGAAATTCATAAAGTATGGAATTTCCTCAAAAAAACTAAAAATGGAACAGCCTTTTGACCCAGCAATTCCACTGCTGGAATTATATTCTAGGAACCCTGAAACACTAATTCAAAAGAACCTATGCACCCCAATCTATGTTCATAGCAGCACAATTTACAATAGCCAAGTACTAGAAGCAACCTAAGTGCCCATCAGTAAATGAGTGAATCAAAAATTCATGATGCATTTATACAATGGAACACTATGCAGCAGAAAGAAAGAAGGAGCTCCTACCCTTCATGACAGCATGGATGGAACTGGAGAGCATTATGCTAACTGAAATAAGCCAGATGGTGAAAGAAAAACACCATATGATCTCATCTATAAGTGAAAACTAATCAACAAAACAAACAATCAGGCAAAATACAACCAGAGACATTGAAATAAAGAAAAACTGACAGTAACCAGAGGGGCTTGGGGAGGGGGATAACAGAGGAAAGAAGGGGAAAGGTCATCAAGGAACATGTATAAAGGACCCATGGACAAAGCCAAAGGGAGTTAGGATTGAGGGTGGGAGGTGGGGGTGGGTGGGATGGGGGAAAGTGGTCATGGAGAAATGGAGACAACTGTACTTGAGCAATAATAATAATTTCTAAATAAAAAATTTAAAAATTTTAATGTGAAAATTAAACAATGCGCTCCTAAACAATAGAGAAGTGATCACAAGAACAATTAGGAAACACTTTGAGATTAAAACACAAAATACCAAAACATATGGATGCAGCTGAAGTAGTGCTAAGAGGGAAGTTTATTGCTATAAACACCTATATTGAAAAAGGAGAAAGATCTCAAATTAAAACTTCATTTTCTACCTTAAGAAACTAAGTAGAGAAGAGCAAACTAAACCCAAAGCAAGCAGAAAAGGGGTTGTAATAAAGACTAGAGTAGAAATAAGAGAAATAGAGACTAAAAAAACAATAGAAAATGTTAACAAAACCAAAAATTGGTTCATTAAGAAGATCAACAATATGACAAACCTTTTGATCAACAATATGATGAACCTTTAGAAAGACTGACAAAAAAAGAGAGACAACAAAATTAGTAAAATCAGAAATCAAAGTAAATACATCACTACCAACATTAAATAAATAAACAGGGTTATAAATGAATGACATGAATATATATGCCAACAAATTTAATAACCTATATAAAATAAGCAAATTTGTAGAAAAATACAAACTAGTGAAACTGACTCAAGATGAGGAAGAAAATATGAATAAACCTATAACAAATATAAGAGATTGAATTAGTAATAAAACAAACTTCCTATAATGAAAAGCCCAGGATGAGATGTCATCACTGGTGAATTCACTCAAATGTTTAAAGAAGAATTAAAAGAGCAGAATGACATATGAAAATAAGAGTTCTCTACTATCTTTCTGCTCAAAACACTTATTTTAACAATTATCCACAGATGAGAGAGCCTTTGTTAAAAAAAAGTTGATGTTATCAGCTCAGAATAGACTATTATACCTATGAAAAATTTTATTAAAGCCTTATGGTAACCACAAAGCACAAACCCGCAGTAGATATACAGAAGGGAATTTAAGTACAATACTCTGAAAAATCACCAATTCACAAAACAAAACAGCAAGAGAGGAACAAAGGTACAAAGGAAGTACAAAAACCCAGAAAGAAGTAAGATGACATTAGTAAGTAATACCTATCGATAATTAATGTAAATGAATTAAATTCTCCAATACAAAAGTAATGTAAGTGAATGGATAAAAACCATATGCTGCCTACAAAAGACTCACTTCAACTGTAAGGACACACATAGGATTAAAATGAAGGGATAGAAAGAGATATTCCATGAAAATGAAAACCAAGAGAGCAGGGGTAGCTATATGTATATCAGACAAAACAGACTTTTCCTCAACAGCTATAATAACAAAGAACATCATTGTATGATGATAAAGAGGGCAATTCATCATGAGTAATGACAATTGTAAATATGTATGCAACCAACATTGGAGCATCTAAATATATAAGCAAATCTAAATGAAAAATAGACAACAATACAATAATAGTAGTGGATTTCTTTTCTTTTTTTTTTTTTTGCATTTCTATTTTCAATTTTCAGCTACAATTTACTTTCAATATTATTTTTGTAGTGGTTTCATGTGTGTGGCATATTTCTTTGTCAATCATATAGTTTACAAAGTGTTTCCCTGGATATCTGTGGTACCCACCTGGAACCATCATAATTATTGCAATATTATTGACTATATTACCAATGCTGTACTTTACATCCCAATGACTGTATTGTAACTCCCAATTTGTACTTCTTAATGGCTTCACCTTTTTCACCCAGCCCTCCAACCCAAGCCCCTCTGGTGACCGCGAGTCTGCTCTCTGTGTGTATGAGTCTGTTTTAATTGTGTTTGCTCATTTATTTTGTTCTTTAGATTCTACATATAAGTGAAATAATATGGTATCTCTCTGTCTGACTTATTTCAATTAGCATAATAACCTCTAGGTCTATCCATGCTGTTGCAAATGGCAATATTTCACTCTGTTTTATGGCCAAATAATGTTCCATTATACATATGCACCATGACTTTTTTATCCACTTGTCTATACATGAGCACTTGGGTTGTTTCCATATCTTTGCTATGGTAAATAACACTGCAATGAACATAAAGGTGAATGTGTACTTTCAACTTTGTTTTGTGTTTCTTCAGATAAGTACCCAGAAGAGGAATAGCTGGGTCATAAGGCAGTACTATCTTTAATTTTGAGGAATCCCCATACTGTTTTCTATAGTGGCTGCACCAGTCTGCATTTCCACCAAGAGTGCACAAAGGTTCCCTTTTCTCCACAGCCTTGCCAACACTCATTGTTTGTGGATTTATTGATGACAGATATCCTTGTAGGTGTGAGGTAATATCTCATTGTGGTTTTAATTTGCATTTCTCTGATGATTAGTGATGTTGAGCATCTTTTCATATGTCTATTGGCCACCTGTATGTTTTCTTTGGAAAAGTATCTATTCAGGTCCTCTGCCCATTTTTAAATTTGATCATTTGTTTTTTCTTCAGTGTTGAGTTTTCTTCATCCTTTATAAATTTTGGATATTAATCCCTTATCAAGTGAATCATTGGGGAATATGTTCTCTCATTCAGTGGGTTGTCTTTTCATTTTGTTGATGGTTTCCTTTGTTGTCTGAAAACATTTTAGTTTAAAGTAGTTCCATTTGTTTATTTTTTCTTTTGTTTCCCTTGCCTGAGGAGATACAGCAGAAAAAAATATTGCTAAGAGAAATGTCAGAGAGTTCACTGCCTATGTTTTCTTCTAGGAGTTTTATGGTTCCAAGTTATACATTACAGTCTTTAATCCATTTTGAGTTTATTCTTGTATATGCTGTTAGAAGGTGGTCTGGTTTCATTTTTGCATGTACCTGTCCAATTTTGCCATCACCATTTATTGAATAGACTGATTTACCCCATTGCATGTTCTTGCCTCCTTTGTTATATATTAATCGACCATAAAGTGTGGGTTTATTTCTGGATTCTCTGTTCTGTTCCATTAATCTATGTGTCTGTTTTTATGCTAGTACCATGCTGTTTTGATTACTATGAATTTGTAGTATAGTTTGATTTTAGGTGCCATGATACCTCCAACTTTGTTCTTTCTCAAGATTGCAGAGGCTATTTGGGGTCTTTTGTGGTTCCACATATTTATGCATTATTTGTACCAGTTCTGTGAAATATGACATTGGTATTTTGATAGGAATTGCCTAGAATCTATAGATTGCTTTGACATATGGACATTTTAATTACGTTAATTTTTCCCATCCATGAGCACAATACATGCTCCCGTTTATTTGTGTCTTCTTCAATGTCTTATAATTTTCCAAGTGTATGTCTTTTACCTCTTATTCCTAGGTATTTATTTGTTAAAGCAGTTGTAAATGGGATTGTTGTCTTAGTTTTCCTTTCTAATAGTTCGTTATTGGTGTAGAAAAGTGCAACCTACTTCTGAATATTTATTTTGTATCCTGCTGGTTTTCTGAATTCATTTATCAGTTCTACAGGTTTTTTGGTGGAATCTTTAGGGTTCTCTATATACAGTATCATATCATCTGCAAATAAAGACAGTTTTACTTCTTCCTTTCCAATTTGGATGCCTTTTATTTCTACTTCTTGTCTGATCACTGTGTCTAGGACTTTCAGTAATAATGTGAAGAATGAATTCTGAAAGCGTACATTCCTGTCTTGTTTCTGACCTTAAGGGAAACACTTTTAGTTTTTTACATTGAGTATGATGTTGGCTGTCGGTGTGGCTTTTATTATGTTTAGGTATGTTCCCTCTATTCCCACTTTGCTGAGAGTTTTATTATAAATGGGTGCAGAACTTTGTCAAGTTCTTTTCCTCTATTAATATGATAATATGATTATTATCCTTCATTTTGTTTGTGTGGTGGATTACTGTCATTCATTTGCAGATATTATAACAACCTTGCATTCCAGGAATAAATCCCACTTGATTGTGATGTACAATCTCTTTAATATATTGCTGGATTCAGTTTGCTAATATTTTGTTGAGGATTTTTGTGCCTATGTTCAGCAGAGATTTTGGACTATCATTTTCTTTCTTCGTAGTGTCTTCATCTGGTTTTGAAATTAGAGTAATGCTAGCCTTTTAAAATTAGGTTTTGAGTCTTTAATCCTCTTGAAATTCTGGAATAGTTTGAGAAGAATAGGTGTTAATTGTTATGTGAATGTTTGGTAAAATTCACCCATGTAGTCATCTGGTCCAGAAGGTTTTTTGCTGGCTTTTTTTTTTTTTTTAATTACTGCTTCAATTTTGTTGGCTGCCATCAGAAAGTTCAGATTTACTGTTTTTTTCTTGATTCATTATTGGAAGGTTGTATGTTTCTAGAAATTTATCCATTTTCTCCAGGTTGTCTGCTTTGTTGGCAGATGTGGAGGAACCCAAAACCAGCAGGAATTTATTTATTAAAAATTGTATATTTATTCTTACGTGTTTAAACTTTAATCACCTTCAAAGTACTCTCCATTTGAAAGAATATACCTATTGAAACATTTTTTCCACTGTTCAAAACAGTTTTTGAACTCATCAATTTTGATGCCTTTTAGTGCTTCTTTCATTTTTGTTTCACCTTCTTCACATTGGCAACACATTTCCCTTTGAGGATTTTTTCATCCAGGGGAAACAAACAAACAAAAGTACACTAATACATATGGGTTCCTAGAACACTCACATAGTGGGGAAGCCTATACTACAAGTACAAGTCTGCCCTCCAGAAGATAATTCTGGTTTTCTTGGGTCCCCCTTTTGTAGTTGGTCACAATATTTTCTTATAATCCTTTGTATCTTTGTGTTGTCACTTATTATTATTCTTATTCTTTTTCATTTCTGAATTTATTGATTTGAGTCCTCTCTCCTTTTTCTTGATGAGTCTGGTTAAAGGTTTACCAAGATCCTTTTTCTTTTCAAAGAATCAGCTATTGGTTTTATTGATCATTTGTATTCTTTAGACTCATTCATTTATATTCACTCTGATTTAAAAAAAAAGATTTTATTTATTTATTCTTCGAGAGAGGGAGAAAAAGAGGGGGAGACACATTGATGTGTGAAAGAAACATCAATTGATTGCCCCTCGCATGCTCCCAACTACACATGCCTGAACCAGGGACCAGCCTGCAACCCAGGCATGTGCCCTGTCCAGGAGTCAATCCAGCAACCCTTTGCCTGGTGGGACCATGCTCAACCAATTGAGCCATACCAGTCAGGACTTCACTCTAATTTTTATTATTTCAGTAAGCAGTGTTCTGCTTACTTTGGGCTTTGTTTGCTCTCCTTTTTCTAGTTCTTTTAGATGTAACTTTAGACTGTTTATTTAAGGTTTTTCTTGTCTTTTGAGGTAGGTATATAATGCTATGAATTTCCTTCTTAGGACTGCTTTCACTTTGTCCCATCTATTTCATTTTATTGTGTTTTCATTTTCATTTGTCTCAAGATATATTTTGATTTCTTCCTTGATTTCATTGTTAACACTCTCATTGCTTAGTAACATGTTATTCATCCTCATGTATTTGTTTTTCAGATTTTTTCTTCTAATTGATTTCTAGTTTTGTACCATGTGGTCAGAGAAGATGCTTGGTATGATTGCAATGTTCTTAAATCTAGTGAGACTTGTTTTGTGTCCTAATATGTGGTCTATCTTAGAAAATGTTCTGTATACACTCGAAAAGAATGTATACTCAGCTGCTTTGGGGTGAAATGCTCTGAAAATATCAATTCAATCCATTTGATCTAGTGTCATTAAAGACCACAATTTCTTTGTTGATTTGTTGTCTGGATATCAACTATCCATTGATGTCAGTGGAGTGTTAAAAGTCCTTTACTATAAATGTATTACTTTCAGTCTCTCCCTTTATGTTTATCAAGATTTGCTTTATATATATAGGTGCTTGTATGTTGGGTGCATAAATATTTACAAGGCTTATATACTCTTGACAATTCAGTTTATCCTTATGTAATAGCCTTCTTTGCCTCTTATATAACCTTGTTTTAAAACCTATTTTGTCTGATATAAGTATTACCACTGGAGTCACTTTTCATTGAGTGAATTATTTTTTTCTATCCTTTTACTTTCAGTCTATGTGTATTTTTTGTTCTGAGGTGGATGTCTTGTAGACAGCATATATATGGATCTTGTTTTACTATCCATTCAGCCACCCTATGTTTTTGTTGGGGTATTTAATATATTTATTTTTAAAGTGATTATTGATAGGTATGTATGTATTGCCATTGTATTACTTGTAACTATTTTTTTTTGGTTTGTTTTTTCTTTCTTATTCCTACAGCAGACCCTTTAACATTTCTTGTAATCCTGGTTCGGTGGTAGTGAACTCCTTTAGCTTCTTCTTATTTGGGAAACTATTTCACTTTCAGTTTTAAATGATACACTTGGCTGGTTAGAATAATCTTGCTGTAGGTTTTTGCTTTTCATTACTTGGAGTATTTTGTGTCAATCTCTTCTGTCCTGAAATGTTTCTGTTGAGAAATCAGCTGACAGTCTTATTGGGGCTCCCTTGTATGTAACAAGTTGTCTTTCTCTTGTTGCTTTTATGATACTCTCTATGTCTTTAAACTTTGGCATTTTTATTATGATGTGTCTTGGTGTGGGTCTCTTTGCGTTTACCTTGTTTGGGACTATTTGCACTTTCTAGTCTTGTATGTCTTTTTCCTTCACCAGGTCAACCATTATTTATTCAGAAAGGTTCTCAATATCTTGTTCTTGCTTTTCTCTTTCTGGTATCCCTATAATGCAGATATTGTTATGCTTCATGTTGTCACAGAGGTGCCTTAGACTATCTTCATTTTTAACACTATATTTTTGCTAATCAATTAGGCATCTTCTGTTATCTTGTCTTTTTCTTTGTGTTTTTTAAATTATACAGGTTTCTAGTACCCAACTCTACAACACATGATCTGTACACTGTATTATTTGTTCACCACCCCACATCCAGAGTCCATCAATAACCATTTATATCCTCAACCTTCTCCCATCTTCCTCCATATCTCCTACCCCTGGCAGTCACCACACTGTTGTGTTGATGAAGGAGGCAAAAACATACAATGGGGAAAAGATAGTCTGTTCAATAAATTGTGCAGGAAAAATTAGACAGATACATGCAAAAAAATGAAGCTAGCCCACCTTTTACACCATACACAAGAATAATCTCAAAATGGATTAAAGAGTCTAACGTAGAACTCTAAACCATAAAAACCCTAGAAGAAAACACAGGCAGTAAAATCTTGGACATTTCTCAGAGCGATATTTGTTTAAAAATATATTTTATTGATTATACTGTAACATTTGTCCCCATTTTCCCCCTCTTGTCCCACTCCACCCAGTACCTCCCTTCCCTCCAGCAATCCCACTTCCCGTTACTTCATGCCCATGGGTCGTGCATATAAGTTCTTTGGTTTCTCCATTTCCTACAGTATTTCTAACATCCTTTTGTCTATTTTGTACCTACCAGTTATGCTTTTGAAACCCATTTCCCCCCTTCCCCCTCTGAACTGATAACCCTTCACATGATCTCCATATCTATGATTCTCTTCCTGTTCTGTTGCTTGCTTAGTTTGTTTTTTTTTTTAGATTCAGTTGTTCATAGTTGTGAATTTCTTGCCATTTTAATGTTCATAGTTCTCATCTTCTTTTTCTTAAATAAGTCCCTTTAACATTTCGTGTAATAAGGGTTTGGTGATGATTAATTCCTTTTGCTTTACCTTGTCTGGGAAGCACTTTTTCTGTCTTTCCATTCTAAATGATAGTTTTGTTGGATCAAGTAACCTAGGTAGTAGGTCCTTACTTTTCATTACTCTGAATATTTCTTGCAGTTCCTTCTTGCCTGCAAAGTTTCTTTTGAGAAATCAGGTGGTAGTCTTATGGGAACTCCTTTGTAGGTAACTCTCTGCTTTTCTCTGGCTGCTTTTAAGATTCTCTTTACCTTTAACCTCTGCCATTTTACTTATGATGCATCTTGGTGTGGTCCTCTTTGGGTCCAACTTGTGTGGGACTCTCCAAGCTTCCTGGACTTGTATATCTATTTCCTTTTCCAAATTAGGGGAGTTTTTTTCATTATTTTTTCAAATAAGTTTTCAATATCTTGCTCTTTCTCTTCTCCTTCTGGCATCCCTATAATTCACATGTTGGTATGTTGAGAGATGTCCCAGAGGCTTCTCATACTATACTAATTTTTTTTGTATTATTGTTTCTTCTTGCTGTTGGCTGAATGCTTATTTCTTATGTTCTCAATCATTGATTTGCATCCTGGCTTCCTCTTCTTCACTGTAGGTTCACTGTAGACTTTTCTTTATTTCACCTAATGTACACTTCATTTCTTCCTTTACGTTGTTGCCATACTCAGTGAGTTCTTTGAGCATCCTGATCACCAGTATTTTGAACTCTGCATCCGATAGGTTCGTTTTCTCCATTTTATGTAGTTTCTTTTCTGTGATTTTTTCTGTTCTTTCATTTGGGCCATATTTATTTGTCTCCTCAATTTGGCAGCCTCCCTGTGTTTGTTTCTATATATTACATAGAGGTGTTTTGACTCCCTGTATTAGTATTGTGTCCTAGTGTAGAAAAGGTATCTGTAACTTGTGTGGGATGGAGACTTTGGTAATTGCCAGGATAGAGCAAACCACTTCACCACTTTGTGGCTCTGTGTGGGGGAGGGCTCAGAGAAGGGAGAGTGTCACTGCCTGGCTTCTGGAGGTTTGCCTGGCACTTTCCCCCTTTCTAGTTACTTTACCCAACCCCCATATGTGACTGGAGCCCTTCCAGCTGTTGCTCTGTTGCTGAATCCCAGAGTGAGTGGGTTTATATACATTCTAAGACCATGTGGGTCCTTAAGTGGAGTTCCTGAAAATCCAGCAGTTTCTCTCACTGGTTTTTACAGTCAGAAGTTATGGGGGTTTATCTTCCTGATGCTGTAACCCTGGGCTGTGCAGTTTGGCTATGGCCTGGGGCTGGAATGTCTTACTCCCAAGGTATCCCTCCTAATTTTTATCCACCACATGTGAATGTGGGACCACCTGTGCCCCTGTTGCTGCCTCTCCACACCACAATGAATCTTCTTGCCTCTCCACCTACCCATCCTACCCAATTGTTTGAATGTGGCTCCCCTAAATCCTTTGTTGTTGGACTTCCATACTGTTTGATTTTCTGACAATTATGGGGATTGTTTTGAGGTTTTGCTGTAATTCTCTCTGTGGTTGTGTGAGGAGGCAAAACATGACTACCTATCTTGACCAGAAGTCAGTATTTCTTCTAATATATCTCCTTGAGCAGGGGAAACAAAAGAGAAAAATAAACAAACTTAGTTTAGGTTAGTTTGATGAGAATACATCAAACTAAAATGTTTTTGCATAGCAAAGGAAGCCATCAACAAAATAAACAGACAACCCACTGAATGGTGGAACATATTTGCTGATACATCTGTAAAGGGTTAATATCCAACATTTGTTAACTTGTCTTTCCAATTGCTAATTGACTCCTTTGCTTTATCTAGCCTGCTATTTATTCCTTCTAGTTTTTTTCATTATTTTAGATATTGTATTCTTCATTTCTAACTGGTTCTTTTTTTACTATTTCTATGTCCTTTTTTATGCTTAATATCTCTTTGTCAAAGTTCTCACTGAGTTCATCCATTCTTTCCCTAAGTTCCTTGAGCATCCTAATAACCATTGTTTGCTTCCATTTTATTTATTCTTTCTCTGGGGGTTTCTCCTATTCTCTCATTTTGGGCATGTTTCATTGTCTCCCTATTTTGGCAGCTTGTTTGTGTTTTTTCTATGTATTTGGTAGATCTGCTTTGCCTCTTAATCTTGGTATGGTGGCCTTATATAGTAGGTGTCCTGTGGGGTTCACTGGTGCAGTCTCCCTGATCACCTAAGCTAGGTGCTCCAGGAATGTCCCTTGTGTGTTTTATGGGAACCCTCCCATTTTAGTTAAGTCTTGATTGCTGTTGGCCCATCTGTGGGTGGAGTTGTCTCTCTGGCTGTCTATAAGAATCAACACTAACTGTAATGTATGGTGAGAGGGCTGACCTCAGGAAGCAAAATTCACCCCAGCAGGGCCTGGTGCCTGCTGAAATCTCTTTGGGTGTGCCATTTGTGGAACTGATTGGGTTGTTCTTTGAAATGGTCTGAACTGCATGATAGGATGTGTTGGTTCTGGGGCTACTTGGAAGGGTCTCCAGTGCAGGTCAATATCAGGTGCTCCTTGTGATTGGCCCTGGGCTACCTATTTTGGTATATAAAGTGATCCACATTTTCTGGTTACCTCTGCTGGGCCTGGGTGTGTGTGGAGAGGTCAAACTGCACACCAAGTCTGATTGTTTCCAGCAGCGAGCCGAGGGGCAGTTTAGCAAAATTCCCAAGGTCTTCTGACATCTGCCTGTGACTACGAGCTGCCTGTTTGGCTTAGTCACTATAAGAACTTCTGGCTGTATGTGAGTTGTTTGAAGAACATTCTCAGTGAGTCACTTAGGTAAGTGCAGATAATATTCACCAGATTGATACAGCTTCAAATTCAGCACCAGTGCTGGGTCTGATGCTACTCAGTAACAGCCTCAGGGTACACCAAGGTCATCCAGCACCCACCAGGTGTCCACAGACATTTGTGGTGGGGTGGGATCTCAGGGAATCATCAGGATGAGGCCAGCATTATTCATAAGGCCCAAACAAAGATTTGGCCATGTGAACAGAGGGCTCTGCACAGTAACAGTGGCACTGGTTGGGTATGTAAGAAAAAATGGCTCCCACCCAAAGCCACAGAAGTCAGTCTTTCCCACAAGCTGCCTGGACCTCCTTGAGAGTCTTCCAAAAACTTTTGCACTACATGGCCACACTGGCCACTGCCCATTGACAGTATTGCAGAGGGCAGGCCCAGCAGAGCAGACCTGCTGGGAGTCTGCAGTTGGGAGACAGTGGTTCTCCCATGGTGGGGCTAGTGGATCTCCTGTAGGAGGTGAGTTAACCTGCTCTGGTGCATGGGAGGCAGAGTATTTAATTTCAATATCTCACTTTCAGTAATAGATAGATCATTCAGACAGAAAATCAGTAAGGAAACATTGGACTTAAACTATACTTAACAGCAAATGAGCCTAAAAACATGCACAGAACATTCATTCCGCTCAACAATTGCCGAATATCACACTTCTCAAGTGCACATGGACCATCCTCTTGGATAGATTTTATATTAAGTCACAAAACAAGTTTTAATAAATATAAGGAGACCGAAATCATACCATTTGTCTTTCCTCACCATAATGGTATGAAACTACAAACCAATGACAGGCAGAAAAATGAAAAATTTACAATGTGTGGAAATTAAAAAACACTCTCATGGACACTCAGTGATCAAACAAATAAAAGGGACATTAAACGTATTTAGATACAAAGGGAACCCTAGTGCCCTGTTGGTGGGAATGCAGACTGGTATAGCCACTGTGGAAAACAGTTTGGAATTTCCTCAAAAATTAAACATGGAACTGCCTTTTGACCCGGCAATTCCACTGCTGGGATTATACCCTAAGAACCCTGAAACACCAATTCAAAAGAACCTATGCACCCCAATGTTCATAGCAGCACGATTTACAACAGCCAAGTGCTGGAGGCAACCTAGGTGCCCATCAGTAAATTAATGGATCAAAAAACTGTGGTACATTTACATGATGGAATACTACACAGCAGAAAGAAAGAAGGAGCTCCTACCATTTGCGACAGCATGGATGGAACTGGAAAGCATTATGCTGAGTGAAATAAGCCAGGTGGTGAAAGACAAATACCATATGATTTCACCTATAAGTGAAACGTAGTCAACTAAACAAACAAGCAAGCAAAATATTACCAGAGACATGGAAATAAAGAACACACTGACAGTGACCAGAGGGGAGGTGGGAGGGGATTATGGGGAGAAAAGGGGAAGGGTTTTCAGGAACATATTACAAAGGACACAGGGACAAAACCAAAGAGGGGTAGGATCAAGGATGGGGAGTGGGGATGACTGGGGTTGGAGGGGAGTAGTGGGGGGAAATTGGAGACAACTGTACTTGAACAACAATGAAAAAAAGATAAATAAATAAATAAAAATTGAAAGACAACATATTAAACCTTATGGGATACAGTAAAAGCAGTTCTAAGGGATTTATTTTATAGCAATAATTTCCCTTGATTAAGAAAAAATTAAAATCTCAAATAAACAACCCAAATTTAGACCTCAAGGAACTAGATAAAAAGGGAAAAACGAAGCCTAAATTTAGTGAAAGGGTCGGGCCAGTTTCCCAGCCCACCAAAGGTCTCATGACCCAGTCAGGCCAGTTTTCCAACCCACTGGACTGCTCATGACTCAGTTATTCTGACTCAATTGATAGCCTGAGGCTTAATTGAAACTCCCACCACACATAATAGACATCTGGCGCCAGCCACAATGGCCGGTGGGCAGACTGACCCTCCTGCACCTGGGAACAGCCTGGCCTTTTACCTAACTCGTTGTTCTGGCTCACATCCTGAAACCCTGAGGCACCCGCCCAAAAGAACAAGAGACTAACCCTTCCCTTATCCCCTCACATACCCCACGCTTTTTCTTAAAAAAATCTCATTCCTGCCTCCCCTCAGGGCTGCAGTCAATCCCAGCATCAAATAAAGGCATTTGGATCAGATCATCCGGTTCCAACGGCCTCTTTTTCTTGGTGCATTTCTAACAGTTAGCAGAACGAAAGAAATAACAAAGGTTAGAGCAGAAATGAATGAAATAGAGAACACAAAAACAATTGAAAAGATCAAAGATACTAAACTAGGTTTTCATTTTTGAAAGATTAAACAAAATTGGCAAACTTTCAGCTAGATCAAGGAAGAAAAGCAAGAAATTTCATTAAATAAACTCAGAAATTAATGAAGAGGCATTATTACTGATAACAGAAATACATAAGATAACAAGAGACTACTATGAGCAATTATATGGCAACAAACTAGATTACCTAAAAGAAATAGATAAATCCCAAGAAACATGGAATTTACCAAGACAAAATCATGAAGAATTAGAAAATCTGAACAGACCAGTAACAAGTAAAAAGCAAAAAGTTTTGAAAGTAAAACCTTGTAATAGAAAAGTCCAGGAACATACGGTTTCACCAGTGAAATCTACCAAACATTTAAAGAACAATTAATGCTGATCATTCTTAAACTCTTTCAAAAAATTAAAAAGGGGGAACACTTCCAATCTCACTTTATGGGACCAGTATTACCCCAATTCCAAAACCAGTTAAGGACGCTGCAGTAAAACTATAGGCCAATATCCCTGATTAACATAGATGTGAAAATGTTCAACAAAGTACCACCAACAAGAGCCAACAGCACATTTCAAGGATCAGACACCATGATTCAAGGGTGATTTATTTCTGAGATGCAAGTATGATTCAACATACACAAATCAATAAATATGATTTGGCACATTAATAGAATAAAAGAAAAATCATATGATCATCCGAACAGATGAAGTAAAAGCATTTGAAAAAGTACAATATCCTTTAATGATAAAAACCCTCAATATATAGTGTGTGTAAGGAACACACTTCAACATAATAAAGACCATATATCACAAGCCCACAGATAACATCATACTCAAGAGTAAAAGCTGAAAATGTTTCCACCAGGAACAAGGCAGTGGGTTTGGCTGGAGTTGGGGGGTAGTGTGGGGGTGGAAATTGCAGACAACTGTAATTAAACAACAATATTTTTTTAAAAAAGAAACAAGGCAAAAGTGCCCACTCCCACCACTCATATTCAATATTGCAATGCAATATGTTAGAAAAGAAGGTGGACAAAAGAAATAAAAGGCATACAAATCAAAAAGAAAGTACTAAGATAGTCTATGTTTCCAAATTACATGATTTTTTTTTATTTTTAAAAATTTTTATTTATTGATTTTAGAGAGAGAGAGGAAGGGACAGGGAAAGAAACATCAATTCGCTGTTCCACTTAGTTATGTACTCATTGGTTGATGCTTGTATGTTCCCTGGCCAGGGACCAAACCTGCAGCCTCACTCAGCACATCAGGATGATGCTCCAACCAACTGGGCTACCCAGCTAAGGCCATCCTTCAGTAATATTGAGTAATATTTAGTAAATAACAGAGTTGAAAGAAAATAAAGGGAGTTTATGAGATTGGCATTATCTCTTTTTTAAAAAATATGTTTTATTGATTATGCTATTACAGTTGTCCCATTTCTCCCCCTTCATTCCCCTACACTCTGCACACCCCCTCCCACACACATTCCCCACCTTTAGTTCATGTCCATGTGTCATAAGTTCTTTAGCTTCTACATTTCCCATACTATTCTTGCCCTCCCCCTGTCTATTTTCTACCTACCATCTATGCTACTTCTTCTCTGTACCTTTTCCCACATCTCCCCCTCCCACTCCCCTTTTGCTAACCCTCTAAGTGATCTCCATTCTGTGGTTCTGTTCCTGTTCTAGTTGTTTGCTTAGTTTGCTTTTGTTTTAGGTGTGGTTGTTAATAACTGTGAGTTTGCTGTCTTTTTACTGTTCATATTTTTTATCTTCTTTTTCTTAGATATGTCCCTTTAACAATTCATATAATAAGGGCTTGGTGATGATGAATTCCTTGAACTTGACCTTATCTGAGAAGCACTTTATCTGCCCTTCCAGTCTAAATGAAATCTTTGCTGGATAGAGCAAGCTTGAATGTAGGTTCTTGCCTTTCATGACTTGGAATACTTCTTTCCAGCCCCTTCTCGCCTGTAAGGTCTCTTTTGAGAAATCAGCTGACAGTCTGATGGGAACTCCTTTGTAGGTAACTGTCCCCTTATCTCTTGCTGCTTCTAGAATTCTC
>PVKM010015018.1:0-28358 GCA_004027735.1 Carollia perspicillata | reverse complement strand
GCTTCAAAAAACCCAATTGTTTCCTTACAGGGTTACAGTGGAATCAAACTTCAATGAAGTCCCACATCCGTGCGATCTCCACTTCCCCCATCCATCTCCTTCCCTACTGCCAGCCCCACAGCTCAGCGCACTGGTTTCTTTTTGGTCTTCACCATGTTTCACTGCCTTAAGTCTTTGCATTCTTGCTCCTCCTGCCTGGAATACTGTGCTCAGTCTAGCTCCTCCTTGTAATGCAGACTTTATTACTTAAATTATCAGTGCAGAGAACCAATCCAAAGAGAACTTTCTCCTGGCCTGTCTTTCATAATATAACCATACTATCCTAAAAGCACTTATAATAATGGTTTTCTTTAATATTTGAGTTTATTTACTATCTCTCTGACCTCTCTTGTATGTCAGCTTCATGAAAATTCTCTCACTGCTGTTTTGACAGCACCTGAAATGAAGCAGGCCCCGCTCAATAAATACTTGGTGAATGAATTAAGTTCCATGGTAAGTTTTGTCGATAGCCTGACTATAAAATAGAGCAATCTAAGTGATTTAGTACAGTGGGTTCACGATTTGCCTGCTATATTGCAAAGAGCAGCAGGAACCTGGGCTTCCATCTGGTATGAGTTGCCAACCTATTGTAAAAAAAAATAGCACCCTGGCTGGTGTGGCTCAGTGGACTGAGTGCCAGCCTCCAGACTGAAAGGTCACAGGTTCAATTCCCAGTCAGGGCACATGCCTGGGTTGTGGGCCAGGTTGGGTCCCCAGTAGGGGGCGTTTGAGAGGCAAAACATACTGATGTTTCTCTCCCTCTCCTTCTCCCTCCCTTCCCCTCTAAAAACAAACAAACAAACAAACAAACAAACAAAAATCTTTTAAAAATAACAACAAAAAACTTCTTAAAAAAACAGCAAATAACTTATTTTCTTTGTGTTATTTTCCCTATCTGTAAAATATGAAATGATGTGTCAAAAAACTCAGACAGCACACTTCATGTGTTAGTATACTACGTGCTTTGAGAGATACTGAAAAATCAATGAAGTCAGTGTATTCAGCATACAGAGGAGAAGATCTGGGTGGGGCTAAACACTTCTGGTTAGGAGGAGTGCCTGGGTGCAAATTCTGGCCCTGACACTTTCTAGTGGTGAGAATTCAGGCAACCAAACTGACCTTGGTGTTCCTAAATTTCCTTTTAGGAAATGAATGGGCGTAAGATCTCCCACCTAATCAGATGGCTGTGAGAAAGAGATGAAAGAGATCATCCATGTTATGTTCTCAGCCTACAGTAAACACACACACACACACACGCGCACGCACACACACACACACACAACCTATTACGATCACTCAATAAAATCTGATCGTTTTTATGTAAAATCAGACATTTCCTGTTGATGAAATAGTAAAAATGTATATCATATAGTTCTCTCCAATCATCTGAATAGAAGTGAGTTAAATGGTTATTTCCTTTATTTTCTTTTTTTCCGTTTTAAAAAATATGTATTCCTCCTGTCTGGGGAACCATATTAAAATTATTAAATACATTGCATTTAAAGTGCATATGGCTAAACTATAATATGGGATCTCATACTCAAAATAGCTTACTTTTCTCAAAATAGGTGGAAAGGTTTTCTATTTTAATAACAGTGATCATGAGCAATAAAAATAATAGCAAAATTATAAGGAATTCAGTGTTGCTTTTTGTAGCAAATTAACAAAAAAATTTACATGAAAAGTAGTTACAAACATTTTTTTGTCCACATTTAAAGCTCTAAAAAGAGACGAAAATACAAATTATAAGCTTAGAAATAATGCCTGAGTTACAGCTCTTCACTTTTCTGAAAGAGTGGGAAAACCTTTAAGGAAAATTCTAGAGTATACCCGGCACTTAACTGAAGTTAATACCACAATCGCAGCCTGACTAACATCTCCATGACAAAATGAAATTTTATAGGTTTGGTTAATTCTGACTCAGCAGTACTTTTCAACCACAGTTTGCCACGAGGGGGGAAATGATGAATAAAAGTCTGGTAATTTCAAATCGTGAGGGTTAATATGCATTATGATTGCTGTGATAGATGACTAAGAATTCTGACACAATTTTTTTTGTATAATCACAAAATAAATTTTAAAACTGCTAATTGGTTCCAAAATCCTATTATATCTTGTCATACATTTATCTAGAAAAGTTATATATTATTAACCATATGTTGACAATCCAATTCTTTAGTGACTGTTTCCAACGAGACTTTAAAGTAGGGAAAACAGGTGGCTGGTCTGATTCATGATTGTTCATCGCAGCTCAAACAGATTTCCAGGGAGAACACAGCCTGTGGGCACCTTTCATTGTCAGATACCAACTTTGTGGGACCTAACAGGTCCACAGAGCACATGAACAGAGATGGCCTTAAAACTGTACGAATGACTTACTAACTAGAAAACATAAAAAAAAAAAAAAAGGAGTTTCTGACATCCATAAAGGATAAATGAAGATTGCTACTCCATATCTAAGACAACACCTTTATTCCCTCTCCACCAACAGTGATATCCTGGTATGCATTCTTTTTACAACTTTCTCCATCGTTCAGGGAGCTGTCATTGTTTGTGTAAAAAAAAGGTGGGGGGCCATAGGGGTTCTTAATAAATACGTTTCTTTGTAATTTTTTTATTTGTCAATACATCACAGTAGTCTTTGACATGCTAAAATCATTGGCCACAGAGGATTGGTTGTTTGGTACAACTAGATCTGATAAAGTTGTCATGTAAAAAGAATCTCCTCAAACTAATGATGTTTATCTGTTAGGCACCGCATCCAAGGATAACATGATAGAGTGAAGATTCATGTGCTCTGTACACTCGACAAAGCGGATCGGCGCGATCAGATTACAGACCAGGAGGTCTGAAGCACTGCCGTGTATCTGTCTTCCGTCCTACCCCAATCACCCAGTACTGCAAGTCAGTGAGGAAAAGACTTTCTTGATACTGTGTGTTGACAGAAAATAACAGAAAGAATCACAATGTTTTTCTTTAAAAAACTATCCTATACTTATAACACACTAAGACAGTTTATGGTAAACTCACCTCTATAATAAAAGAGACACAGGTCAGAAAGCACGAACCAGCGTTTCTTCCACAGCTTCATGCCGGTACTGTCCTGCATCAGATCAGCATATTAAAAAACTTTTTTTTTCATTTCAGAAAATTAAAACTCATTTCTGGTACATTTATTTAAAATAAGTTATAAAAACGAGGTGTGTTTGATATATGCTAATAGAGGCCTAGCTAAAAAGCACCATAATTTTGGGGTGTTTTTCTAGGGACTTGCATCATATTAGGATACTCCAAAGAATACTGGTCTCCGAAGGGCAATACTATAATGGAAAAGGAATACTGTTGAAGCAATCTGATTTGGTATTGTATTTCGAAGCATTGTGAAATTCACTCTTCTAAACACATGCCTGCTAGCATGAGGATAATGTAACCATGAAGCAGTGCGTGCTTTCTGGTAAACCAGATTTAATAAATATGTTAATCTTTACCAGGAAGAAAACATGTGAATTGAAATTACTCCAAATGTAATGTGATTTAAAATGACTGGGCTAAAGGAACCTTAGCATATAAATACATTTCATAAACATATTTTTCTTCTTACATATACAGTTTGCATTTTGCTCATCCTGCAGAAGAGTGCCTATTAGCTTATGAAAATACCACACTCAAACAAAATTACAATTTAATAAAAATTATCTTCCCACATTTCCCACACGCAATGAAGCAAAACTGTAAGAGAATATGGAACACGAACACCAAAAAAAGAAAGAAAAAAAGAGGCCCGTTTGCAGTGCATTGGCTGATTGATACCTCTTAACTTATTTCTAGTTGTGACCATTATTTAATTAATGACTTTAGAACTCAAAAAAATTATGTGGATAAATATCTCTCAAAGTAAAAGATTTATCCTTAAAACTGACAGCTACACCAAAAAAAGGACAAAAAACCCAAAATGGTATATGGTATTTTTAATTTCCTATTTATAGTTTCTTACTTCAGGAGAGTAAATTTTAAAAACTAGATTTTTAAGCAGCTCTGCAAAAAAATAATCTCTGTGGGTCACACACCTATTACGAAATAAACACTCACAATAGAGAAATTGGTAACACCACTGCAACACTAAATTAATCAAGGGATTAAGAAACAAGAATCATTTTAAATAAGGAGTTCCATAATCTCTATTAAGGCTCAATATTGCAGTGAGTTATTTGCACATAGGGTGATCTTGTTAGAAAGACTAGTTTAAAAAATCTTTTAGCTTGGGTGAGTTTAAATACCAGATGGTTAAAATATAGTAAATGATTTTTAGGATGGTCCTCTTCCAATACATTAGCTTAGCTGCCATCCAACTTTCAGAGGGAACAATGTCTAACCAATCCTTCATATCAAATTCATTATGAATTTTACTAAATCGAATTATTAGGTCATCTGAAAGCAATTAGCAACATTTGACACGAGAAATATACACCACCAATGAACCATTAACTTGTTCTGTATCACCTATATATACACAGAATCAGAGAGAGAACGAAGACAGATAAAGGTCTTGAATGCCCACATATCATCATCTCAGTTATCTGAAACCCAGCTGCAAACTAAAATTTATAAAAAGAAAAACAGCCTATAAGCAGTCAAAAGAGATGTCATAAAGCCCAATATATATGCATCCTTACTAATTACAAAACTAGTAACAAAGTTCCAAAAAGGTTAGTTATGAGGTTTCCCAGACACCAGAACAGTATGAACCCACTTATCAGGGTGTCTGAGAGTGAACCATGTTTCAGCAAGCAGGAAAAGAAAACAAAGTGTAAAAGAACAAAAAAAAAACAGCATAAACACTTAAGAAAGTAGTTTTGAGAACATAGAAGTAAACATCTGAACAAAAATCACAAAAATCTTAAATTATGATCACGCCTCTATAAATTAAAGCACCAAGGTGTGTATATATAATTGTAGATTTCTCTAATGATTTTTTTATAAATAGAAAAATGAACAATACTTCTGTATGTTTTTTTTCCATTTTAAAATATTTCTGCCCATATACTTTAAGGGTGCTAATTCTAACATTTCATACAGTATATATTTAACTTCAAATCTAGAAATACCCATAAAAACACACACAGCCTCTGCTCTAAGTCAACAGGCATTACCTTTTCTTTATTCATTGTTCCCTAACATTCTCAGTGGTAACTAGAAGTGAAACAATCTGGATAACCTTTCTACAGTTCCTTCTCCATTTTATATATTTGTCTTAGGAACATTCAGCTCCCTCTCCTCCCAAAAAAATGCCTTTAAATTCTGTCCTTTCTGTATCAAATGGGAAAAAGAAATTACCTGTTTGTAAAGCCAACCTCGTCTGACCACGGGCGCATTAGGATTCCTTTTAATTGAATTTGATCTCTTTCCAAAATTATGAACTTTTTTTGAAGCCCGTGAAGTCTAAATAGAAAAAGGCACAATGTGGTGTTACTGATTACATATTTGAGTTTGAGATATTTTTCATCTTCACAATTTTAATCTCCTTCCAGATTCCTCTGAAACTGCAGGACTTAAGTCTTTTCAGACGTATTATTGCAATCCTGTGTTTGCTGGCTTAGTTCTTTCAAGTGTTATAATTCTGTGCAAACACGTCTTCCCCAGGATATTTCACAAGGATACCAAGCTTTACCATTGCTCCTTTAAAATGTGGATATACAATTTTTAAAAAAAGGCAGTATTTGTCCTATCTGCAATATAAATTGAATAAACCTGGAATAAAAATTGTTAATCAATCTTTAAACCAAAAGACAGAACTTTTTGCTTTATATCTGCATTTAATACTGTTGCTTCAATTAAAGGAAGTTGGTGTCAAGTCACAAGAAAAAGATTCAGATGTAAAACATAAACAAATGTATAAACGTAACACGTCAAGTCAAAACAAGACTGGAAGGATTTGCTTAATGTCGTGGACAACTCTGAGCTTGAATGACACCAGACAGATGGTGTTTACTATATTCTTAAAAGGCAATAAAGTCATTTAAGATACTGCTATATTTAGCATAAAGATTTATTTTGGCACAAATGGTATTAGAAAACAACAAAAATAAAAACAAAGAAGATGAATTTTAATTTCTGTATGAAAGTAAATAATATTGAGTCATCTCTTATTTTTCAACTTACTTAGAATCTTTGGAAATGTAGCTTATTTCATTATAATTTTGTTTTGTTTTACTTACAGCATTTTTTGGATAAATTTTAATTTATTTTTAATGCTTAAACACAATATAAAACTCAAATAGTACAACAAGATTTACAAGGGCCAGTCTATTTCTATCTCACCCCTGGGAGCACCCGAACAACCCCTATCCACAATCCTCTAAGACAATGAATATCACTGTGTGTGTCTACATTAAAAATGTAAGTCACTCAATCATTAAAATATAATCTTATTGCTTTATATTGTAAGCCACTGCTCATGTCAATTACCTAGAATGTAATTAGGTTCATGTAATAATAAAAATGAAGTGATTATTCTATATTTCTAAAACCTATTAAGAGCACCAATTATACCAGCTATCAATAATTAACAGTAAGCAAAATAACTTACTCTGCCTACAGGGCTCAGTGGATGTACCGCGTAATCTGAGGTCATGTTATAGTTGGAAGCTTCGTTTATCATACTTACAGGTCGTTCCTTCTTTTCTTCAGATGTCATGGTTGGAACAGTCCTGGAAATACATGTCAGAACACTGGAACTTGCTGTGCATGCAAAGGGCTTCACAATAAAGCCTCCCCAGACTTAACAACGTGGGTGTCCCACAGGAAAGCTGCATGCTAGGTAGAGCTTCCTGAGTTCTAGAGCCAGGACTCAGTATTTACAACTACTCTGAATATTACTAACACTTCCCCTAATTACAATGTAAGGTAATGCCATGTTTATTTTAATAATTATTATTACAGATATTCTACTTGGTCATCCAGCTAGAAATTTAAAAGTTTAGTTACAAGTATTCTCTTATATAACAATATCAATAACTAATATTTGTGAGCAGATTTATAGTATAAAACATTTTCATACTTTTTCATTTGATGCTTATAAAAATCCTGAGAAATGGTAATTACCACTAAGTGTGACTTAAGGGTGAGAAAACTGAGCTCAAATTAGTTTAACAATCTGACCAAGTTTTCAGTTTCGGACCTCACACCCTGGGCTCTTGAACTATCTCTTTCTGAACTACTGGAAAAACATCTTCTGAAATTACATTCCTCATGGAGAAATTATTTTGTCACGTTTCTATACCCCACACAGTAAACAGCTGTCATTCTGTTATACGCTGGACTGCAAATACCCAGCTAAGAAACCTGTGAAATGGTACTGGACTCAATCAGGGTGGCGGCAATGACAATGCTTACTGCATTTCGCACGGAGGCGCTCCATGCAACTTTTTACTTACTGTTCATTCACTACAAAAATGCAGTTGTCTTGTGATGGCTGTCCTGTGACTGGGTGTTTACAGGTCACTTTCCTTTCATTATGGCTGAAAGAGAAAAAGGAAAAATTTATGTGTGTACTGTTATTATCACAAATGTTTTTGTAATATTCTGGTATCAGAACAGCTACTTCTTTGCCATAACATTGAAGTTAGTGAATAAAGGAGATGAACTTCAAGCCACGCCCTCTCTGCTGTTGAAATTTCTGAATATACCTTTTCTACTGTCTACTGTGTGTATACTTGTAGATGCTGCCTAGTTTTACAATACAGAGAAGCTCACCTCTCCAGCAGAACCTCAAATCTTCCTTCTCACTGTTTTATAAACAAAGGTTAAGTCCATTTGTCTCCACAGTTGCTGCATTTTACATTTGATATGTGGGCCACAAAAACGAGGATCTACCCACCTCCATTATTCTGTATCTCAGCTTAAGCACCTAATGCCAAAATCACGTATATAAAAATTCACAGTACTACTATATGGGCACCAGCACGTTAAAAAATAGACAGAACCACCCTGGCCAGATGGTTTAGCTGGTTGGAGCGCTGCTGCGTACACCAAAAGGTTCGGTCCCTGTTCAGGGCGTGTACCGGAGGCAACTGAAGGATGTTTCTTTCTCTGATGTCTATCTGTCTGTCTGTCTCCCAGATCAATAAACATATCCTTGGGTGATGATTTTTAAAAAAATACCACTTGAGCAATAATTTATGGGGTTTTTGTTTTACAAAATAATCATTTTATATAAATAATGTAATGGGATTGATTTTTTGGTGACACCTGAGGAGAATATGCTATAAAAAATGGAATCTGAAAAAGGGGAAGGGTTTACAAGAACGAGTATGAAAGACATGGACAAAAACTAGGGGGGGTGGGCTGGGATGGGGGTAAAAGACAGAAATCTGTACTTGAACAACAATTAAAAATTTTTTTAAATAAAAAAATAATTGAGTTCTGCATGTAATGAAATAGACTATAAAACAAATATTCTATTTTAAGTTGAAGAGAAAGACTTCAACATAGAAGGTTCAAATGAAAAATACTCTATAAAGGTAATGATAAATCAATCTGCATTCATGCCAGTACATTCCTTAATATCACTTCATCTCAGAGAACAAAACACGTTTTCAGTGGTAGTTTGCTGTGATTTAAAAGCATATTAAAAGCTTCAAAATTAAATGGAATCTGAAGACAAAAACAAAAGCTTAAATAAAATGTACCAATGAGAACAGAAACAAAAGGAAAAAATCTACTTGTGTTTGCTGGGAAAAATTTGCTCTTAATTAAAGGATGATTTTTGTGGGGGGACAAGACCTTTGCGTATGAAATACTTATTCTTTCAAGGCTGGGGGATAACACTAGGTCGCCTACTGTCCTTGTGAAATGAGAATAAGAAAAAAAACCCCAAACTAAACAACCTATCAATGGTGTGCCTTATCTCAGAAAATTTACCTTCATTGTGGAGAAAAATTTCAAGATGTTATATTCAATACTGCTTTTTAATCTTAAAACATTATTACATGTGCTCTGGATCTTGGGAACTATGTAACCACAAACCACAAACTTCTGGCAAACTTGAGATACTTAAGTTCCTTTCCATACCTTAACTTCCATTAATATTTTATTAGTAACCCAGTACTTGAAATTCTAGCCATAAATAAAACTAAAACCACATAGAAGAGAAAGTACAGATACAGTTTCAAAAAAATGACACATTGTGACGGTAGACTGACTGATGGAACGGAATGTGCGTCTATTAGTCCTTCAGTTAACTGGCATACTAAGCACACAGCACTACTAAATTATCAGCTTTTTGTGGTGGTCTGTCTCTATACAAACTCTTAATAGGTGTTCTGATTTGGTGGGTTTTAGATACTTACATGGGGTGGCATTTCTACTACATAAGAAGTATGCAATTAACTTTCTTACCTACTGATTTAAAAAAGTACAATAGTGGAAACTAAGGTCTCATGTGGGATATGAGTTTAGGTAATAAGCAATAAATTGGTACAAGAATAACCCGAAAAGTATAACCTCTGGAGGTAAGTGGGAAATACCGAAATAGTCAAATGTGATGAACATTATGAATGTGCCACGGTATGTCAATTCTGATACATAAACAGTGTAAAACACTATGGGAAAAAGAGGTTAAAGTAACCTGTGATCAGGGATTAGACACTTTAATAACAACAACAGCTTTTTCCTTAAAGCTTCTCCTAGGGAAGGAATATTAAGGAGCTGGAGCTGGTTGAACAGCAGAACAGAAATATATAAATTCTTTTGATAAAAACCAATACTGCACAAAGAAAGCAATCAACTCGCTATGTACTGCATTACTTCCCCATGCTACGTCATTTTACCTGGGAGGAACAGAGCAGACTCTAACCCCAATATTTGAGAAACTCTGAACGATGACAACAAGGCTCTGTAATAATTACCGAGCTAAGGGACTGCACCAACATCCTGAACAACAGGATGCAAACAGATGTGAGCGCCCACTAGACAAGGATGTAGGGCCAGGAAAAAACTTAAATAATGAATGATTAAAATGGAGCCCAAACTTTTCTTCCCCCAAAGGGGCTACTATTTCAATGAACATTTTTGTCATTACAGGTTTAAGTAAAACTAACTAAGGAAAAACCATGGTATTCCATCTTAGTTAAAAGACCAGGGACTAAAACCAACATAAAATAGGAATATATTTATATTCTTCTCCTACTACTTAATGTTCTGGTATTAAATTAACATAATTCATGTAAAATCTTCAAGGACACTAATGGGTGTCTTTTACTATTTTTTAAACAAAGAAATAATCTCTCCTAGTGTATCTGCCTAATTACTAACATAAAGTAAACAAATGTGTATTCATTTGTTGTTCTGTCTTATACAATGCTCCTGGCTCTTGGGTATTAATTTAAAAAAACAAAACATAGTGTATTTTCTTAAACAGTAAATTCCAATATCTGAACCACGATGTATCTTAAGTTACGATCACTCAAAATTACGAGGTTTCTATAAAAATCAAATTCAGAAGAGTAAGATTTTACAGGCAATCAATAAAAATTTGTCATCTCCTTTAAAACAACATACTTACCAAACTGAAAACTAATGTTTTCTAATCATTTCATCAAAAATTAAAATAAATGAGAATCATGACATAACAAAATATCAATTCCAGTCTTAACTATGTAAACATGGTAATTTCCCACTACCTGACAGGCTGTCCATCCTTACTGTTCTTAGGCAAATGTATTTTATACTCATTTTTAGATATTCAAAATTTCATTTGAAATATTTTTTAATTTCAAAGCATTCCTTCATATTATAATGGTATTTACACTTCCTTTTTATAGTATGTTGCATTTTTAAGCACAATACTGGTAAAGGTTAAACATAATTCCTTAATCATTCACTGAAACTAAAACTGAGTTAAATAAATACTGACAGCCAATAAACAAAATCAATGTAAGTGAAATCCAAATGAGTCTTTCTGAAAAGATAAATTCCACAAAGCATTCGTTAGTGTGTACAATTCCCTTCCTACCGAATGCTTCAGTCCCTCCGTATGCACGGCACCCGAGTGCCCTGGGAGGTGGGTGGCCCGCTGGTCAGTGTCAAGCCACGGCCACTGTCCTCGGCGCAGAGGAGGAGTGTCTGCTCAGGACCTCAGGGGACGTCAGGGAGACTGGGACACCCAGCCCTTCCTCCATTCAACCAGAGTTTGACCCCTGCCTTACTTACAGAGCTTGTTTTCATCCTAGTTTCCCAACCTTTTTGGAATCCACGAGGTGTTTTTTGGGGGGAAGGGCCTCAAAATTCAGATCAGGAGTCAGGAGCGTGTTCCAGTGCAATTCATGTATCAGGGAACAATTTAGTCACTGTGTCCCACGGAATTCCGGCCACACGGGAGGACACACACTACACACCTGCACAACTTCCAACACCCACCAACTGCGTGAGTCCACGGCCTGTTCTATGAAACACTCATCGACACGTTATGATACAGCTTTCTAATTCATGTAACCCTGCTTCCAACCCGTCCCAGTCACTCACAGGCTGAAAGCAAACTGGGGGTCTTTTTCAAGGCAGAAGCGTATCTGCATTATTTTTTGTAATTGCTACCCATTTAACGTGTGTGCAACTGTGTGACCACTTTTATTAGGTTCCTATGTTTATTTGTATGTGTGACTAATGAACTTTTTGAGGGGTATGCTCCTAAACCCGTTTTCCAAAGAAGCCCCATGCTTTTCACAGTGGGCTGATTTTTAAGAACACGTTGCTGTGTTATAGCAAAACTGACTGTACTACTACATTAAGAAATAACATACCTCTATGCTATTAGAAATACATTTGAAGCTTTGCTAGACAAGGTGTCATATTTAAAATCCTTGCCAGGAATTTTATGCAGTTCATAAATGAAAAAGAAAAATGGAAGATATGGTTCTATATAAATTTGTGTTTCTGGAGGAATACTATAAAGAAGGGATAAAACTCAGGTCTTGATATAAAACATAGTTATGGTCAAAGAACAAACTATTTCCCATCTTGTATCTGAACTCACTGTGGCAGAGCAGGAAGTACAAGCTCTTCTAAATATAACACTAGGTGTTCACCTACTCGTCCTTTCAGACACCTGCCTGTGACATTTTAATGTGTAGGTTTAGATCAGTGGTTCTCACTGGGAGTTATTTCATCTCCCAGGAGACATTTGGAAATACCTGGTAATATTTTTTAATATCCCAACTGGGAATTTCTGCTGGTAGGTAGTGGGTACAGGCCAGGAAGCTGCTAAACATCTTAACGTGAGCGGCAAAGTTTCGACACGAAAGAAGCCTCCAGGTCACATACCAATAGGGTTGATGCTGGGAAACCCTCAACTATGCTCACTGCCCTCTAATGATTAACTCGAATGAACAAGCCACATTTATTATTTCTCTACACAAAGGAGGCTGCAGGAAATAACGGCAGCTGAGTACAGGTTCTGGAATCAGGCTACCTAGGTCTGCATCCCAGCTCCCCCATTTATTAGCCATGTGGTGACCTTAGGCAAGTTACTTTACCTCTCCAGGCCTCAACTTGGTAACAGTATATATGTTACCAGCTGTTGGTTAAGTTTTCCCAACTGTCCTAGGTACTGGATACAGCAGTGAACAAACAAAAAAAACCCCACGCTCTCATAAAATTTACTTTCCAATGGAGATGCTCATGAGGCTTAATAAGGGTTAACAGTGTAAACACAGGTCCTTGATAACTATTCATTTTTATTATCAACCACAGGCCTTTTGTCATGACATCATCATTAGCTTACTGTTCAGTCAACTGTTTAAATTAAAAGTTTCAATTAGCACCCACCCACGTAATTGTTTAGAATTCACGTTACTCCAGTACTCATTATATATTGTGAAAGAATAAAGATGTGATCTCTCTTGGTTTTCATCCTTCTGGTAAAAATACCTGCCCCTAATATGTCAAAAAGATAGAAGAGAAAAGTAACTCTAATATAAAAGCTCCAGACAAAGATTATATTTTTATGCTAGCAAAGGCAGTATATGCGAGAAGGTTCTTAAATTGTGACAATACTTAAAATAAATGAACTCAGCTGTTCGAGAGAGCTCAGGACTGAAAGAAACAGGTCATATTCACCAGCTGAGTTTGAGGATCCTGTTGTATCACAGGCCCAGATAAAAGGATTAAATCAATGCCATTTGTAGAAAAGACATCAAGAAATTGACAAATAGCAACACAAACTGCTTGTTCTTCAGCACTATGGCCTCTTCACTATTTACTACCAGACATTTAATCATTTGCTGTAACAAGCAGATCGAATGCAAGACTTGCTTCTTTAAAGCCTCTATGGAACTACTTTATTCAATAATAACTTCGTTTTAAAGGATCTCAAGTTGAATAAATAAGCTGTGAATAAACTGGTATATATTTCTATGAAGTTACATAAACAACAAATTAAAAATGATATGTTTATTGGAGATATATGTTCATTACCCTACCCAATTGCTTTTCAAACCTTATATATTTGTGAATCAAATAATGAATCATGGAGGTAACTGTACTGAGAAGCTAGGCTAAGCTGCACTACTTTCAAGCAGTTCTGGGCTTTCTGGTAGCCTACACACAAAGGGAAAAACGGTAAAGTACAGAGCTCCTATGACCTATTTATGAAAAGGCAACTTACTGCAATTCTAGTAGCAAGTGCTTTTATATAACGAAAATAGCATGGCGGCACTTTGAACACAGGGGAAGCTGGTATTGTCCCTTTTCCAGGGTCACTGATTGGAGTGAGACAACTTTTTGTTGTTGTTCAGTCCATATTGCTCCAGTCTTCTCTGGTCACAGACGTACAAAGAGGATGCCAGTGACATCCCTACAGGACAGAAAGACTGCCCCCCACACTGAATAGATGCATCAAATACACATAATGCACATTTCAAATATAAACCCCGATAAAACTATAGACTTGGAAAGACAGGAAAAAGGGACTTCTTTCCTAATATATGGTGTTTCAAATTTATAGTAAAATGATAAAAGTCAGTTGAACCATTGTTCCCTCTCTGACCCCACCCCCACAAATAGCGTCACAACCTAGCGACTGGGTTGACCCGCCCTGGTGAACACCTAAGCCTCCGCCACCCATACATAACAGGCGCCACCTGACCAAGTATGACTCAAACAGAACAGCTCAAAGCCACAGAGCCAATACTTTTAAGCCATCAAGAGATAGCCAACCTATCAGATGCACAGTTCAGAACACTGGTGATCAGGATGCTCACAGAACTGGTTGATTTTGGTCGCAAATTAGGTGAACAAATGAAGGTGTTGATAAGTGAAATGAAGAAAAATGCACAGAGAACCAATAGTGATGGGAAGAAAACTGAGACTCAAATCAATGGAGTGGACCAGAAGGAAGAAACAAACAGCCAAGCAGAAAAGAATGAAGAAACAAGAATTCAGAAAAATGAGGAGAGGCTTAGGAACCTCCAGGACATCTTTAAACGCTCCAACATCCGCATTATAGGGGTACCAGAAGGGGAAGAGGAAGAGCAACAAGTGGAAAACTTACTTGAATGAATAATAAAGGAGAACTTCCCCAATCTGGCAAAGGAAATAGACTTCCAGGAAGTCCAGGAAGCTCAGAGACTCCCAAAAGAAGGTGGACCCAAGGAGGAACACACCAAGGCACATCATAATTACATTAGCCAAGACTAAAATGAAGGAGAGAATTCTAGAAGCAGCAAGAGATAAGGGGATGGTTACTTACAAAGGAGTGCCCATCAGACTGTCAGCTGATGTCTCAAAAGAGACCTTACAGGCAAGAAGGGGCTGGAAAGAAGTATTCCAAGTCATGAAAGGCAAGGACCTACATCCAAGATTGCTCTATCCAGCAAAGCTTTCATTTAGAATGGAAGGGCAGATAAAGCCCTTCTCAGATAAGGTCAAGTTCAAGGAGTTCATCATCACCAAGCCCTTATTATATGAAATGTTAAAGGGACTTGTCTAAGAAAAAGAAGATAAAAAACAGGAACAGAGAAAGGACAGCAAATTCACAGTTATTAACATCCACACCTAAAACAAAAGCAGACTAAGCGATCACCTAAAACAGGAGCAGAGCCACAGAAATAGAGGTCACGTGGAAGGTTAGCAACAGGGAATGGGAGGAGAGGGTGGGGAGAAGGTACGGAGAATAAGTAGCATAGACGGTGGGGAGCAAATAGACAGGGAGAGGGCAAGAGTAGTGTGGTAAATGTAGAAGCTAAAGAACTTATGACACATGGACATGAACTAAAGGGGGGAGTGTGGGTGGGAGGGGGTGTGCAGGGTGGAGGGGAATGAAGGAGGGAAATGGGGCAACTGTAATGGCATAATCAATACAATATATTTAAAATAAATAAATAAATAAAAAGAAAGAAACTAAAAAAAAAGGTAACTTGAATTTAAATTTACTACTTTTAAGGGATATAAAAAGAAAAATAACTTATTGAGTATCTACTATTTCCAGGTACTTTTTAAAAGTTATATTTATATTTTTAAGAAGTTTACCTGGTAGGTACTGTTCCTGCTATTATATGGAAGAAAAGAATGAAAGTAATAGAAGTTAAGTAACTTGCTCAAAAGTGGTGATACAGGAATATGAATAGAGATCTATCTTGCACCAAAACCAATGGTATTTCCCCACACTGCCTCATCATAGATCTTGCTATGTGGGGATTAAAGAAAATACAACAAGCCTGCAGGGTGATCGTCATTAAATATTATCACTGAAGCAGGATTCCACATACTATTTATAACAGGAATAAGTAAGGTCCTTCCTTACATTTCCCCCCACATGTGCACAAAACAATGGTCTCAGTGCCTTCAGGATTAAACGAGAGTCTGAGTTATCAAGCCATGTACATATACAGAGATACCATTATGCAAGTTCACTGGGGTCAAAAGAACTGAGTAAAGACCAGCTTCTCCATTTAAAATCTGAGTGAATTTGCACAAGTTGCTTGTTATTAAGAGTTTTCTTATTTGTAAACGTGTGCGTGGCAGAGAAAGGCAGAGCTTTCCAGATACACTTCCCAACCTCCCTGCAGTTAGGTTGAGGCCATGTGACTAATTTGAGCCAATAAAATGTGAAGGCACTTGAGGGTCACTTTGGGCCAAGCCAGGTACAAGCCAGTGCACCCCCTCCATCTCCTTCTTTCTAAGCTGAAGCAACCTTGCGTTCCAGATGTTCAATTTGGTACGGCTGGAAGGTTGAGAAGGGTGGCCCAGCTGCCATCAGACTTCCTGACTAAGAAACCATGGGTATGTTAAACCACTAAGATTTTAGGAGCTAAGTACAATGGCAACAGAAGTTAATTAACCCCAACTAGCCCGTGGGATAATAACATCAGCCATACCACATTAAATTATCCTATTCAAATAAAAAGATTGGAATAAATATTTGTTAACCCTACCTTTATATAGATTTAAGGCTTATCATTGCTTTATTCATATCGTAAAGAAATATGACTGCTACTCTAAGGTTTTGTCATGTCATGATTACATAAAAATTGTTGTGGTTATCATAGCAATTTTTTACAAAAGAAAGGATGCTTCTGATCTGTTTGAAATGTTGCTTTAAGTGAATATTTTCTTCATCATATGTACCCCATTCTCTTGTTTGAGCTTTCACAGATAATAAAAACACAAACTTTAACTAATTGAACTAATATAAATGTCTAACTACTCTTTTCTTAGTTAATGAGGCTCCATTAGAGTGTACTTTCTAGGAAATTTCTCTCTTTTTCTTAATCGTGTGGACAGTGGAAGAGAAGACAATCGGCTTTCACGAGACTAGCACCATCGAGCAAATGATCCCCGTCCACATCAACAGGGTGGCAAGCCTGGCTTCCGACCCTACTAACTACTGGCCTTGTCTGAACCGAAGTCAATTCATTCACCGGGTATCAGAAAAGCAAGCATCCTGAGCAGGGCAAATGAGCATGGTCATGGCCCCCTTCTCTCCAACCCCCGACACCTATAAACTTGAATCAGAATCGAGAGTGGAACTAGAATCCAAGGCCAAGGCATGACAATGATCTAAATTAACACACAAAATGATGTGACTTAGAGCTACAAAAATAGAGAAAAAATAAATGCACAAAAATACATATAAGTGTCCCTTGATGGATGAATGAATGAAGAAAATGTGGCATATATTATAATGGAATAGTATTTAGCCATAAAAAAGAAAATCCTGTCATTAGCTACAACATAGATAGATCTTGGGGGTATCATGCTAAGTAACATAAATCAGACAGAGAAAGACAAATACCACATGACTTCACTTTTATGTGGAATCTAAAGAAAATAAAATACAAAACAAAGTAAACCTAAACACATAGAACAGAGGAGGAGTAGTCAAAAACAAGGGGTGGGGTGGGGGTGAAGTGGGTGAAAGGGGTCAAAAGTATAACTTCCAGTTATAGAGTAAATAAGATCTGGGGATATTAAAAAAAAAGATGTGTATCAAATATCCCCCGTGAAACTACTGAAGGCAGCCTTGCTGTATTTGGAAGTGTTGGGGAGTTTTCAATCTTAGGTGATGGGTCCACCAATCAGAAATAAAATTTGCTTCATTCCCATATTTTGGTTATTCGTTGATATAAATCAGCCAATGAGGGAGGAAACACACCTATAGAACTATAATGTTATTAACACACAAACATGCCCAGCACACAAACTACATGCATGATTTCAGTGACTAAGCTTTCATATCACCAAGAGCCACGCTGAGTCACAATGCAAAGCCAAAGAACCTGCGAGGATGGAAAAGTAAGAGCAGTGGAGCTAGGAGCCGGAGAGGAACGGGAGAAAGAGAAGGGGCGAGGGGAATGGGGGGAGACCACGCCGAGCACAGGCTGGGCTCCCGCCGTCCCCGCGCCTCCCTCGGACCCCGGGTGGTCAGACTACAGCCTTGCAGAGGAACTAGAGAGCAAATCGGAAGGGAAGAAAGAAAAGGTTATCCGGGAAACCATATTTTCTTTCAAGAAGAATATTTGAATTATGAATAAAAACATGCTCGGCTTCCCGAATATTTCATAATTTAAAAAGGCTTTTATAAGTCTGCCAGTAATCTAACTGAAGAAGTTCCAAAGCATCAGGGTTTGGTTGGGTTTTTTTTCCTGAATTATTGTGTATCGTTTTCTTCTTTTAAGAAAATTAAGGCAAACCATTAAAATTAAGAGGACTTTTTAAATGTTAGCAGAAGAAACATTTCATTGTCACAACAAAGAAAACTCTGTTAAGAAATGCTGGACAAAAGCGAGTGCGGGGGCAGTCAAAAATTGATTTTTAGAGCGGTTTGGTTTTGTTCTAAGTCACAAGCCAGCTCACGCACTCCATCCCTCCCCCGCACTTTCTACTGTCAAATTTTGGGCCTGGTCTGGGAAGCTGTCCCCCGGGGTCACACTCAGCAGTGACAGAGAGAGCACTGCAGAGGTTAAAAGGTCTGGTTCTCCGAGCGATCACTGAACAGTCAAGAGAAGAAAGAACCAACCAGGGAATACTCATTCAGGCAGCACCAACAGGGGCTTACCTCTGAATCCATAACCTTTGCTGTTAGCCCAGTGCTAATCACTCACATCCACAAGCAGCTAGTGTTCCCCCAGCAGCTCCTAATAATACCTCCAGACAAGCTGTAACAGAAAATTCAGACATGGGAACAGACGGTGGCTTCACCTGGATTTTAAAAATCACTGCCACCTTTGCACTGGGTAAGTGTGCCGTTCACTAACAGAGTGGAGACCTTCCCCAACAGAGCCCTCCTGAGCTACCTAAGCCTGGAGGAGTGCACCTCGTGTTTTCTCTACCTCCCACAGATCTTCATGCTGCAGCCCAATCTTGAACCCGAAAGCAGCCCTGTAAGCAGTGCTCTCTCCGAGACCTTGTCCCTATTAGTAGGTCTGATTTCCTTGTATGCACAAAACCACAAAACCAACCCCAAATCGAGTTGTACCGCCATGTCGAGAGGGTGGAGGGTGACACACAGCAGCATTGGTCAGCTGACCTCTAACCATCTGCTCTCTTATTTCATCCATAGAGCAGGTATGGCATCTAGGTTTCCTCTCATGAGACAATTCTAACCAGTTAGTATTTTATACCGAAAATTCTGTGTTGAGGATTCTAGGGATATATCTGCATTCATGAAAAACAAGGGGAAATCTATCATTTGAAAACATGGGGTTGCAATTTTGCAACTAGGCATCATGTCAAAAGGGAGAATCAGTAAACTAGTTTGGAGGTAAAATAAAGGCAAGGCCAGGAGGACATGCCTGATGGACCTGTAACTTGATATACTTTTCTCTGGAAGACAATTTGACAATAAACAGGTAAAGTTTTAACCATGTTCCTTTGGCTCAATATTTTAAATTTTAGGGACTTATTCTAAATCAGTATGAATGCACTCAAAGATTAGTCTATGAATATGTCCATAGGAGCAGTACTTATAATAGCTGAAAACTAGAATCTATATAAATGTCCAAAAAGTGAGTAGTGTCTGAAGTACAGAACTTACATACAAAAAAATACTATACAATCTTTGAAGATTATATTATACAGAATGATCTAAAGATATGGAAAAATGTTCACAATATATTGTCATAGGAGAAAAGTCCAAAACAGTATTCATAGTATGATCCAAATTTATTTATAAAAACAGACCATAAAGATATAATGTATATACGTTCTAAATGTTAACTCCAAATATCCTAAATGCTCCACAATGATTAGGTGTCACTTTTGTAATAATAATTTTTAATTATTTTTGTTTTTAAAGATAACAATGGACAGCCAAAAAAAAAAAACAAAACAAAGCAAGCAAAAAGAACTTGCATATGACCACCCACTTCATTGTCCCCAAAATGCAACTTATGCAAAAAATGTACATTAGGCCAGAAAGTGAAAAATGTTATGAAAAATAAATGGGACAAAACAGAAGTTATTTAACATACGAGGAGGGAAAAAGTACTGAAGTCTCCCAGAGGCATACCCAGGGCACAACCTGCCGTCTCACTCAGCACGTGGGAGCAGTTAGATGAACCAAGAGCAGCTTCATCCTCCATCAGCAGTTTTTCTTTTCTCTTCCTTTTTTCTGGTGTTGAACTGTCCGAAATAGCTTCCATAACGAACTTCCACTTATGGATTTATCAAGACCACCACGAAGTGATTGGATAAGAAGTAAACTGGCCATAACATCAGGGATCCTGGACACCAATTGCTGGGAAGTAGTCGAGCGAGCACCTGATGTGAACTACAAAGTCCTCTTCGAGAAGGCGCCCCGCGTTTTCAGACCGGCGCAAGGACAGGCAGCAGAACCGCAGACCTGCAGTGCGGCTCACTCTGGGAGCCCAGGGTGGGGAATTTGTGTTCTGTTTTGAGAACCTCCAAGCCCCAAGCTGCTTGGTTGTGTGCTGTCTCTACCTCAGGCCAAACTTTCCTCTCCTGAAAGCAGAGGGAATAATCTTCAGCTTATTTTTGCCCCCAAAGAATGAATGTTGTTGAGATCATGTCTGGAAAGATGCTATTTGGAAGTCTGCAAACTTTTTGTGAATCAGAGAATCCTCTTTTCTTCCTGTTGTAGTTAGTACAGTAAGTCCAACAAAAGAAACTCTGGTTCTAGTTTACGATTTATCATATTTTCCAGTAAGATCTAACACAATATATATACGAATATTTGTATGCATTGATGAAAAGTTGTATTGAGTCTATTCACAAAGGAAGCATGAGCTAGCTTAACCTTCACTTTGCCATATGGAGAAAAAAAATCACCCACCTTGATTTGGAATTAGATTCCCACTAGACTTTTTCCAAATGAATGATTAGTACAAGCATTTGACCTTGTGGTTAAAGAAAATACTCATTAAAAATTAAAATAAAATATCCAGATATCCAAAATGAGAGAGGTAAATTAAAAAAAGAAGAAGGCTTCTGTTTCCCACAATCCCAATTAGCAGGAGAAAAATGGAATTTCCAGTCTTAAAGAAATACAAGGACCTTAATCTCTGGAAGGGAGAAGATTTGAAGATCAAATGAATGAGGTTAGCTTCTCTGGCTACCAATTTGTTCTCCACAAAATAAAATGCCTTGAGGGATCCATCCATAACAGACTTTTTAAAGCTGACATTTTATCTGAAATGACTTTTCTAGATGAGAGGAGAGAATTATAGCCCCAAACCCTGATGTTTGGTATCATACATCCTGACAGGGAAGAAACTTCAAACATCACCAAGTGCCTATCTCTCCTTCCAATGACCTTGAACCCAAAGCTAAGTGACTCCAATTGGAGGTTCCCACAGGCCTGCCCATATATTTATTTCCAAGTTGCTGCTAGTCACAAGTTTGTTGGATACAGTGAATGATGCTGTTGATGCATGATACCAGACTGCTTGGGAACAACAGCTTAAATGCTGCAATAGGAAACAGTCCATAAAATTCGGGAACAGAGGTGCTACCTAGAATCTGAGCCAAACATAAGCCCTTTATTTTACCTCTGTGCCTGGGACCCTTGCACTCATCAGACATTTAAAAGCTTCTTTTCCCTAGGAACTACTACGGGGTTTTTACACGTGTGCCCACATGTGCATTTATTGTCACTTTATGCTTCCGCTGCACTGGTCACCCTATAATTGTGCTTTAGTTTTGTTTTAAAACAGCACTGATCATTTAAAAATACCTGACATCTGCTTTTTCCAAAAAGCAAACTTTCCCTTTAAAAAATGAAATTCAAGGGTAGTTAGAATAACAGAGTAAAAATAATAGAATGTATGTACCCCAGACAAAAAGCGACCACGTGTGTGCCATGGGTGGGTGGGTGAATACGGAATGAGAAAGAGACCTACAGTGTAGAGAAATACACTTCACACAGATCTCTAAGCCAAGGGCTTGCTCAGTGAAAAACTCAGACGACAGTTTGTCATGTATTTCTGCATGTTCACAGTGGAATTCTGCTGCTGTTACGGAAAAATAGTAAGCCCAAGTTGTTCGGTCTTTACGCAAAATAATTAAGAAGGCTGCTACACAGAGGAACTTCAAAAAGACATTCAGTCCTCTTTCTGAGAGAGGCATCTTACAACAACAATATTTTAGTTTGCCAATGCTGCCGCCCGTTCTGGTTAAGAAACTGCTATCCCCTCACAGGAGGTCCGGCCGTCTCTAAAAGTGACTACATCAGAAGGCATAGGTCTTTGCTTTTTGGGTAGCCTGACCCTTGACCCCCTCTCCTTCTCCCAGGCAGGGGCCTCTTAAAATTTCTTTCCTTTTTTGTTCTGGATCACTGCTTCCATTTCTTCTGACTCCTGAGTGGCTGAGCTCGCCGCCAAATCCTACAGCTCCGGGGAAAAGCCAGAAGCTTCTCTAGACACGAGGGTTTCGCCAGAGCTTTCTCTTTGTGTAGCAACGCGCGCTCCAAAATCCTTCCTCATAGGGGTATCTTATAACCTATTGTTTCGTTTGGAAACAATAAAAATTCTCCTAAGAATCCCAAAGAAACAGCTCATCGGAGGTGGCAAATAAATAGTCCAACCGTAGAAGAAAACACAAAATTTTTCTCAATTGGAGCAAAGCCCCCACATCTGCCCCTCACACACTGGCAGTCAAAGTTTTTGACCAGCGTTTGTTCTTGGTTTACATGGATGCGGCCATGGCTAAAAGAGCCCATTATTTTCACTTAATTTTTTCCTTAAGTGATTTTTAACACTGTCCAACGAATGTTGCATTTTCTGTTCAAACTTGCAACCTCCATCTTTTTCTGGTGAGCTGCAGAAACAGAGTAGAATTGTGTTTCCCAAGTTTGGCATGAGAAATGGGTTCCTTAAGGCAAATGCATCAAGAGTCACCCGAGGAGCACTGTCCCAACCCTGCTTGTCACTTCGAGCAATGCATTCTTTCCATGAGCCTCTGGTTCTGAGGATAAAACTCAGCATCCTCACTGTCAATACGAACTCTCCTGGTTCAGAACCTTTCAGAGGCTTCCTTCTGCATAGCCACATGCAAAGGCTGGATCTGCCCACTCCCTGGGGAACAGACTAGGTCTTACTTACAGGGACAGGCCTCACAATGAGTGCCTCGCCTGGTCCTCGCTACTCCACCTCATGGCGACTTCTGGGTTCTACTCACTGTCACCACTTCCCTGTGATGGGCTTATAAATGTGGCAGGCATGGGTTTTCTTTCACAATACTTGGATATAGGAAATCTTAGATCCAGTTATTTCTCCAAATCAATTTAAATCTGCTCAGCCCACTCTCCCAGTGAACCCAGTGGCAAACTCTAGTCAGGGGTGAGCATTCCTTCCTAACCTCGAGGAATCCGACTCAAAGCTGGGGGCTCGCCCCAGGACAGAAAACTGAAATGAGGTGTCAGCTTTGGAACTGCCGTCACCCCTGCCATCCTTGCTCCTCATGGAGGCCTCTGGGCTCCAGGAAGCACAGCGATGCCCTCTGGGTAGAGCTGAAGCTCAGAGAGCTTCAGCATGCTCTCAAGCCCAGAGAGTATACAGTCCGCCTTGTACAGGCCTCCTGACCCCCACAGAGGGGCCCCTGCACAGCACAGAGACACCCTCCAGCCCAACCCTAGCCTCTCTCATCTCAGGGAATCTAACCTCCCTCTGGTTTGCCAGCGATGGCTGCCACCTCTCCAAATGCTCTCCTCCACCCTCCCTTTCCCTGACGATCCATCAGTCCTATCAACAGACCCAGGCCTTCAGAAACTGAAGACGGGATGGGAAGTCCTTGTGGATACCTGGCAATTTCTCCTTTTGACCTATAACCCCGAAGCCCCTGAACTAATGGAACATAAATGTCTGACCACATGATGGGGATAAAAGCAAAATCCGACAGCGATAGAAATAAAACACAAATTCATATTCCAATCAAATATCCTGCCTATAAAAGTAAGTACATCTGTTAGAGATGCATTTCTAAGTAAAACAGGCTAGGTGTTAATATAAAGTTAAAGAAATGGCTGGGTTTTTTTGCAGGGAGTGTGAATGACATTCTTTGGGTGAGTTGATTCAGCATCAGTTAAACACACCCATACCCTCCCCTCCACCCCGATATATTTAGCTATTACCCATGTTATAGCAGAGACCAAATAAGAGCAAAAGCTATCATTACTTTCAGCGAAGCATCCTGGAGAGTCCGTATAACCAACGACACGTCGAGACATCACACCACGTAACCGCATTTACTTTAAAGGTGAGGGTAACAACAACAGCACTTGTCTTGCCCCGTGAGCCGTCCAGCTGGGCCGTGCTGACTTTCTAAACAGTGTCCTCACTCAGAGCGGACGATTCCAACTCCTCTGGTCATTACTCACTCTTAAAAGATTAATTTAACAAAAATGAATACCCACCACAGTAATGAATGTAATTCACTGGGAGAGTGGTTTGAGAAAGCTAGCCACACTGGAAACATTACTTCTTAAATTAATGACAGAACTGAAGGATTATTTTCAGATTTGGTCAGCATTTTTGAGAAGTAATGATTAGCCAGGGTGGGAGAAATCCAGATTAGTATTAAGTGTTTGCATGTTATGAGGCAGGACAAGCTAAATCCAAGGCTGGGACTTATTATTCAGCCTCTCACCACCCGCTTTACTAGCCAAAAGGGACGCCCGGGGTCAGACTGTGCTGTAAAACCTGGAGAATTAATAGAGCTGGTGCATTAAGTCCCCAGTCACATGGATTCATCACAAATAAGAGCTAATAATAATAGCTAGCATTCATTAAGGGCTTACTCTGCCAAGCCACTGGGAAAAGCACTTTATATGTAGTATTGTATTTATGCCACTAACCTACAGAAGAAGGGAGGTATTATTATTCTCACTTTAAAAATGAGGCAGGATATTTCAGAACAGGGAGGATGAATAATTTGCCAATGGTCAAGCAGCTGGCACGTATGGATCCAGGATGTGATTCTGAACCACACAGCTGCAGAGTCCCTGTCTTTAACTGCTACATGGTGCCAGGGCAAGGACAGACACCATGCACACACCCGCACACACGCACTCGAAACGCCTCCTACACATGTGCAATGTGGTAAATCACTTCCACGGACATTATCATAGCTAATCCTCACCTAGTAACAATGATGATACCAACCTTCATGAAGCCTTTGCTGTGTCTCAGCCTTTGCTCTAGAACTTCAGATCTGTTCATTCATTAAATCCTTAAAACGACCCTATGAGGTACTTGCTATTTTTACCCACATTTCTCATATGAAGAAATGGAGGCACGGGGAGGCTAAGTGACTTGTCCAAGGTCACACAACTAGAAAGTAGCAGAGCCAGAATTTGAACCCAGTGGATTCTATATAGTGACTCTTATACCAACCCGAGAAAATAGGTATTATTATGCTTATTTTACCAGGTGAGGTAACAGATTCAGTAAGACTAGATATGATTTGTCCCGGGAAGGTGTTGTTAATCTGTTGTCAGTTTTTAAAAATTACAAAATGTTGAACAAACTAATATGCTCTTTTGTAAATATGTATACATGTGCATTCTTTATTTTTGTGGCAGGACCAAATAGCGGTTAAATGTATATGTGAATACACTCGAGCATTTACATAAGGGATGCTCTGGAAATGTTGGCCTCCTCCCAAACTCTGTACCCCCACCTCACACTGTGCTTCTACCAAATCCTTCAATGCCTGGAACAAAATGCTCTTCTTCCTTACGGAAGCTATGCCTGACTATGCGAGCTCACCAGGACCCATTGCTAGTCCCCCCCAGAAAAATCCCTGTTGAATCGTATATCAGAATAGTTTTACCAGCCTATCCAAAAAGTTATTCGAGAAAAATGACTTCAGTGTTTTTCCAAACGTCCCTCCACCCCTTCCACACTCCCAAGCCCTGGTGGGCACACACAGTACAAGGGCCATAGCAGACAGCCGGGGCCTCATTCCCAGTCACAGATTTCAGGTTGGTTTGCAGGTGGTACCAAGTATAAAATTCAGTCAGTCAGTCTGTCAACAAGCAATGAATGAATAAAGTTCCTGGCTTCTTCAAACTTAGAATATTGCCAGTGAAGGAAAACATGTAGTAAGAAAACAAACAAGTAAATACATCTCATTACTGATGATTATAAAAGCTGCAGGCAAAAACACAGTATAGACAATAGGGTGATGTGGGAGGCAGATGGGGAGAGGGTTGCTTTTTTGTCAAAGGAGCCAGAGAGGGCCTTTCTGCAAAGAACCTTGAGCGGAGATCTAAAGGAAGGCCATGTAGATAAAATGTATTCATATCTGCAAAGCACTTGGAATAGACTTGACCTATTATGAGTGCAATATAAGTGCTATCTCTCCTTGTGGGAAAGCATTCCAGACAGAGGATTATCAGGGACAAAGACCGCCAAGGTAGGAGAGTGCTCAGCGTCTCTATGAGGAAATCAGCGTGGCTGGAGCTGAGTGAGTGAGGATGAAGTCAGGGGAGTGATGTGCTCAGACAGGGAATGAATTCAGGGAGTTGGGGAACAGATTCTAGAGCCTCAAGGGCCACAGTAAGGACTCCAATTTTTATTCTGAGTCAGATGAGGAGCTGTTAAAGAGATCTAAGGCAAGCAGTTATGTGATTTGATTTATATTTGTAAAGGATCACTCTATTGGCTACATTGAGTGAGGTTTAAATGAAGGAAATGGGGAGTAGCTAAGGCAAGGGCAGAAGCAGAAAAATGAGCTATTATTGCAATAATCCTGGTGCGAGACGATGGAAGATTGGACCAGAGTGGGGGTGGAAGAGGTGGTGAGACGTGGTCAGGTTCTGGATATGTTTGAAAGGCGAATTCGGCAGGAGTTGCTGATAGATTAGATGAGCAGCATGAGAGAATGGGAGGATTCCCAGATGACTCTAAGGCTTTTAGCTTTTGTTTTCTTTGTCTTTTGCATGCGACTGGAAAGATGGAGTAGTTATCTATGAGATGCAGAAGTCAATGAGAGAGCAGGATTTGGGGTTTTAGTGGGTGGAGGATGGAAATCAGAAGTTCAGCCTGGGTCATATTCAGTTCAAGGTGGCTATTAAGACTTCCAAACAGAGGTATTAAGTGGCCTGTTGGATACACGGTTGAGGGGGGAAGGCAGATTCCCCCTTTTTATAATGTCCCTGATGTACAAGGGAAGGGTCCAGGCAGGGGAGATGAATTGAGCTTTTGCTAGCTTATGGGTAGTGTTTAAGAGCCATGAGACCAAATTAACTCACATACAGAGTAAGAATGGAGAGAAGAGCCAAAAGTTTCAAAGATTAAGCCTTGGACACTCCAGTGCTTAGAGATCAGAAAAGGAGGTGGCGGGGAAACTGAGAGGAGAGGAACTGGAGAGCCACTGCAGAAATATCGAGTGCCTCTGTGAAGGATCAGAGGAATGAGGAAGCAGCCAGAGGGAGAGGAGAAATCGAGAAAAGGTCGGGTGTTCAAGGCGAGAGAAATACAGCCCGTTTGGAGGCTTGTGTGCTGTGCGAGGGCTGCCACAACACCCCAGGAGGCTTGAAGGACAGCACATCACTGTGTCACAGTGCTGAAGGCCAGCAATCTAAATCACAGTGGCAGAGCTGGTTCCCTCCCAAGGATGTCAGGAAAAGAGTTGTCCTGGGATTATTTCCTTAGCTCGTGGATGGTCAGCTTCATGCTCACATGGCATTCTCCCTATGGGTATGTATCCCCAACTTCCCCTTGTTATAAGGACATCTGACTTATTGGGTTAGGGTCCATACTAATAAGCTTATCATAACCTCATTTTAACTTAATTACATCTTTAAAGGTCCAGTTAAGCTCACATTCTGAGGTACTGGAGTGAGGACTTCAACATATGAATTTTGGGGGTACACAATTCAACCCATAACAGAAAGGAAGTCAGGACACAAGTTTGGGAGTAGGAGAAGGACAACTTAAAAATAGTAGATTGCTTTAGTAAACTAAAAGAGAAAGAGAGAGAGAGCAGATTAAATCTAAAGTAAGCAGAAGAAATACTAAAAATTAGAACAGAAATCAATGAAATTAAAAACAGGAACTCAATAAGAGAATATCACTGAAATAAAAGGTGGTTCCTTGAAAAAAGGTCAATAAAATTGGTAAGCCACTAGCTAGGCTAATTAAGAAAAGGAGAGAGGGCACAATCATTAACACCAGGAAAAAATATATATCACTATAGATTCTATGGACATTAAAAGGATAATAAAGAAACACTACAAACAACTCAATGGCCACAAATTTGACAATGTAGATAAAAGGGACCGTTTTCTTGAAAGACACAATTTGCCAAAGCCCACACAAGAAGAAATGAACAATCTGAATAGGCATATGTCTGTTAAGAAACTGAATCAG
>PVKM010015017.1:0-28360 GCA_004027735.1 Carollia perspicillata | reverse complement strand
GCCCTGCTTAGTTCATGTCCATGTGTCATACATATCAGTCCTTTGGCTTCTCCATTTCCTATACTATTCTTAACCTCCCCCTGTCTATTTTGTACCTACCATTTATGCTTCTTATTCCCTGTACGTTTTCCCCCATTCTCCCCCCTCCCCCTTCCTGCTGATACCCTCCATTTGATCTCTATTTCTGTGATTCTGTTCCTGTTCTAGTTGTTTGCTTAGTTAGATTTTGGTTTTGTTTTTTTAGGTTTAGTTGTTCATAGCTGTGAGTTTGTTGTCATTTTACTATTCATAGTTTTGATCTTCCTCTTTCTCTTAAATAAGTCCACTTAACGTTTCATACAATAAGGACTTGATGATAATGAACTTCTTTAACTTGACCTTATCTGGGAAGCACCTTATCTGCCCTCCAATTCTAAATGATTGCTTTACTGGATAGAGTAATCTTGGATGTAGATCCTTGCCTTTTATGACTTTGAATACTTCTTTCCAGCCCTTTCTTTCCTGTAAGGTCTCTTTTGAGAAATCAGTTGATAGTTTTATGGGAACTCCTTTGTAGGTAACTGTGTCCTTTTCTCTTGCTGTTTTTAAGATTCTCTCCTTATCTTTAATTTTGGGTAATGTAATTACGATGTGCCCTGCTGTGTACTTCCTTGGGTTCCACTTGTTTCGGACTCTCTGAGCTTCCTGGACTTCCTGGAAGTCTATCTCCTTTGCCAGATCAAGGAAATTCTCCTTCAATTCATTTTCAAATAAGTTTTCAATTTCTTGCTCTTCCTCTTCCCCTTCTGGCACCTCTATGATTTGGATGTTGGGACATTTCAAGTTGTCCCAGAGATTCCTAAGCCTCTCCTCATTTTTTTTGAATTCTTGTTTCTTCATTCTATTCTGGTTGAATGTTTATTTCTTCCTTCTGCTCCAAACCTTTAATTTGTGTCCTAGTTTCCTTTCCTTCACTGTTGGTTCCCTGTACATTTTCCTTTATTTCACTTTTCACAGCTTTTACTTTTTCCTCTATTTTGCAACCATACTCAACCAATTCTGTGAGCATCCTGATTACCAGTGTTTTGAACTCTGCATCTGATAGGCTGTCTATCTCTTTATCACTTAGTTGTATTTTTTTTCTGGAGCTTTGATCTATTCTGTCATTTGAGCCATCTTTTTTGTCTCATATTTTTTTGTGTGCTTGTTACACAGTAAGAGGCAGAGCCTTAGGTATTTGCCAGGGTGGGACAACCCACTTCACTGTTGTGGCACTATATGTTGGGGAGGGGTCCGAGAGGGAACAGTGCTGCTTGCTCGGCTCTTGGTTGGCTTTCAGTCACTTCCCTGGCTACCCACAAGCAAATTGGGCCCATCTGGTGCTGATTCCCAGGTGGGTGGGTTTCTGTAGATTCTAAGACCCTGTGGGTCTCTCCAAGAGACTCTCCTGTGAGGCTAGGAGTTTCTCCTGCCGCCTCAACCCCCACAGGTGTTTTCAGTCAGAGGCTCTGAGGCTTTATTTCTCCATGCTAGAACCCGGGTTTGCATGGTCTGTCTTGCTCCCCAGTTATTCCTCCCAGTTATCCTCACGGAAATGTGGGAACACCCAGCCCACCAGCTGCTGCCTCACCCACCAGGTCCTCCAGCTGCCACCTGACCTTGAATCCTCTGTGCCCCAGCTGCCCATCTTTGCTCCTCCTACTAGTCCGGATGAATGTTTAACTCCTTGGGTGTTGGACTTCCATACAGTTTGATTTTCTGTCAGTTCTGGTTGTTTTTTGTTTTTAAATTTGTTGTTGTCTTTCTTTGGTTGTGCAAAGAGGCAAAATGTATCTACCTATGCCTCCATCTTGGCCAGAAGTCTGAAATGCACACTTTAAATGGAAGAATTGTATGGTATGTGATTATATCTCAGTTAAGCTGCTTTTTAAAATAGAAACTGACATTTAAGCTGGAAGACAACAGGCTATTTTTTAAAAGATTTTATTTATTTTTAGACAGAAGGGAAAGGAGGGAGAAAGAGAAGGAAACATCAATGAGTGGTTGCCTTTCACATACCTCCTACTGGGGGCCTGGCCCACAACCCAGGCATGTGCCCCGACTGTGAATCGAACCAGTGACCCTTTGGTTCACAGGCCAGTGCTCAATCCACTGAGCCACACCAGCCACAGCACAGCAGGCTATTTTTTTTAATGGGTGTTATTTCTTTTCATTGATTCCAGGGTCCTCTTATCTGGTATCAAAACAGTTAGGAAACTGATTTTTGTCATCACAAGTTTGTTTGGGTGCAGACAGGGTGAAAATCAAAGATTTTTAATGCTTTCAAGGGGTCTTTCAAATCAACTAAAGACAAACCAAACCAAGTAGTGACTGAGGTATTTCTATATCTTGGATTTTGAGAGTGCTATAGACACTCTGACAAACTTCTGAGTACAGTAGTTTCCCCTTGGAACTGAGGACATGTTCCAAGATCCCCAGTGGATGCCTGAAACCACACATCATATATATATATATGCATGTATGCATATATGTATATATATGTATGTGTGTATATAAACACGCATTATATATGTTTCATTATTTATATATAAACATATATATACATAATGCTATATATATATATAATGTTTTTCCCCCATACATACATACTTTTTCACCTAAATGAAGCACTTTACAGGTTCTCCTTGGCATATCCAAATTGCCAGCATCACTACTTTTGCACTTTGGAGCCATTATTAAGTAAAATAAGAGTGACTTGAACACAAGCAATGCAGTACCAGGAGAGTTGTTCTGATAACCAAGATGGCTACTAAGTGACTCAGGAGCAGGGAGTGTATACAGCATGGATTTGCTGGACAAAGGGATGATTCGCATCCCAAGCAGGATGAAACAGGACAGAATGAGATTCATCACACTATTCAAAATGTCATGTAATGAATCGTTTATGTCTGGAATTTTCCATTTAATATTTTCTGACCATGGTTGACCACAGGTAACTGAAACCACGGAAAGCAAAACAACCAATAAGGGGCGATACTGTATTAATCTGATTCAATTCATTCATTCATGTATTGACAACCGATATGTGACACTTTGTAATACATGCTTTAAACAGTACTAATCTTTTTTGAACATTAAATTGAGACCCATGACAATAGAACCAAATATTAGAAAGGAGCTATTCCTTAAATCTGCATATAAGCTCTCTTAGTACACAATTCTGAATAGCGGGAAGGTGGAAGTAGGAAACAGACATTTGTTGAACATCTACAATGTGTTAAGGATTGTGCTAAGCAATTCAAAACTATAATCTTATTTAATCTTCATAATAATACTTTGAGGTGAGTATTGTCATCAGGTGAATAGACTATTCAAAGAGGTTATGTAAATTACCCAAAGTCATATAACCTGTGAGCTAGAGAAAAGGTATTTAAAATCAGATCTTCTGATTTGAAAAGCAGTATTTTGATTTCGTTTTGTTTTTGGTTCATTTTTTTCTGTGCAGCCTCCCAAGAGAATGTTTATGAATCAATTAATTTATCCAACTAAGACTTACGTGCCATTGCCACATGCCAGTGGTTGTGCTGGACGCTACAGGTATGGACATCAACTCAGTGGAAACAACCACTGACCTCACAGGGCTCACAGGGTAGCTGAAAAGATAAACCATTTAACAAAGACAGTTTAAATCTTCAATGTGGTGCCCATGTTAAACTTTACTGTGTTCCAAGAGCTGTGCTATGTGCTTCTGCATTCATGGGATCCCAGTCCCAGCGTTCCTTCCCAGCTCCGTCTCGGCTTCTTCATCCAGGACTTTCTCTGCCAGTGAACAAACTGAACCCCTTCCCAGTGAGCCCCCAAATCACGGCTCTTTCTTTCACTTTCACTCTCTGTCTGCTTTTTGCATGCCTCCCTTCCTGCCTTTAGCTCCCTCTTAGGAAAAATAGACTTAGACAAAGTTGGGGAGAGGGAAAGACCTTGTTTTTATTCTAGATTAGCTGCTTCTTTGCAACACAGGGACAAGTTGATCATCTATCCCAGCTTCAGTGCCCTCATCTGTAAAATGAGAATGATAATAACACCTCACATGATATTTGTGAAGATTAATGTGATAAACAAGCATAGTGTCTTCACAAAGTAGTTTCAAAAATGATTCTTGAATATGGGAATGAAGGCAAGAAATGCTATGCATTAATAAAGGAAGAAATCCTTGAGAGTCAGGGATGCTTCATGAAGAAGGTAAAATTTAAGTTACTCCTTGAAAGACGAGTAGATGCTGAATAGTCACAATTGCAGAAGAGAGGCTGGATAAAGCCTTGTTCTTTTTTTGTGTTTTCAATATTCTTTTACCAGGTACTCTATACAGAGCAGCACCGGGAGCTAGCTGTAATAAGGAGGTTAAGCCTTCTTTCTTCGGCAGTTAGTGCATTGTATTTATAAAAACGTGAAGATTCTCCCACCCGTTTTACTCTCCTGACCCAAAAAATGTCCTAAGAACTTCCTTAGTTAGCCTATTCACCAACTCAACCTCTGAGCTTGACTGTCGATACCGCCTACGCAGATGTCTCCCCTTTGCCCTAAGTAAGCTCACAAGAATTCACTGATTCTTTTCAATACTTGTGTATTGAGACACATCAAAATTTTAAATTCCTGTTTGAACTTTGACTCAGCAATTACATCATTAGGAATTTATTCCAAGGCACATCATTGTTGTACACAAATATCCAACTATAGAAGCATTTATCACAAAGGCAAGAAGCTGGAAACAATCTAGATGTCCAGCAATAGGTGATTAGTTATGTAAATTCAAGAAAGATAATACTAAACAGCCATTAAAGATAATGTAAAAGAGAAGAGACTATAGTATACATATTAAAATACTAATGTGATTTCACATTTCACTCTAATATGTCAACAACTGTCGCCATGGTCATCTTGTGTTTTATTTTTTCTTTTCTATAATAAATACCTATTACTTTTATGTTAATTAAAAAATAGCTCTTTTTAGGTCCATTGAGCTTGGCCTGTGGAATGTTATATTAAAGGGAAAAGATAGAAATGTACAGAGAGAGGCCAGAAAGACATGAATAAAGTACCGTATTCATTTTTCTGTAAGTTTGTTAATACAAGCAAATGGTGAAAGAGTAGATCTTTTTCTTAACAAAGTTACCTTTTCTCACTTTTCTGGCTTTTATCTTAATAAATGCTCAGTAAATATTAAAAGTATTTTAGTAGAGAAAATAGCACATTACAGAAATATGGTACAGTGGCCGGATTATCACTGTTTTCATCTGAACTGGGAAGTTGCTAATACTGAAGAAATTTACAGTTCTTCTCGTAGCTTTGAAAATCACATGTCTTCAGACTAGGCAAGGTAGACATATGAAAGGCAATTTTTTTTCTTCCTCTTTCTATCTTTCCTTTTGTAGAAAAATTTCAGTGCTTATTTTAACAAATAATAAAAATTGTAAACAAATCATGTAAAAACTTAAAACAGATTCAAAAGCCATAAAATAGAAGCTAAAAATGTTTCTCTGCCCCTCTTTGCCAGTCATCCTGAGTCACTTACCCAAAGCAACTTGATACTTTGTTTAAAAAAAATTTAAACACAAATGGGATCACACTATATGACACTTTGCAATTTATTATCCTGGCATATTTCTACATTACATAGAGAGTTTACTTACCTTTTTTGGTTTCATATATTCATACTTTAAAAAAAGGTTTTATTTATTTTTATAGAGAGGAGAAGGGAGGGAGGGAGGGAAACATCAATGTGTGGTTGCCTCTCAGGTGCCCCCTACTGGGGACCTGGCCCACAACCCAGGCATATGCCCTGACTGGGACTTGAACTGGTAACCCATTGATTTGCAGGCCGACACCGAATCCACTGAGCCACACCAGCTAAGGCCACATATTCATATTTTCAATGAACTTACGCATAGTCAAGATTTTGATTTTCCATCCAATTAACAGCATCAACCATACTTTTCCAACTGAGAAATGGCCACTTTCAACATATAAAAATATCATTTCTTGGAATATCATCTTGTAGTATTACTTCTGATTTCTTTCTATGCCTATGCCAACTAGTCTTAGAAAGACAGCAACTACCATTTATTAAAAAAAAACATGTGTATGAAGTGCTTCATATATGTTACTTAACACATCAAGCCCAAGATATAAATATTACCATCCCATTTTAGCAATGAGGAAACCCAGGCTCAGGAAGGTGAGAGATTTAGCTATAGTCATGCAGATGATATGTGGCAGAGCCTGGATTCAAACCCGGATCCATCTGATCCCAAAGACCATGTCCTCACCAGGCCTCTGACTAACAACTAAACCAAACCTTTATATATGTGTGCATACATATTTAAGGAAAAGGAACCTGTTATGTATATTACAATAACCTATTCTTTCACTTAAAAATACACCTAAGGCTTGTTTTCATCTCAATAAATTACAATTTCATCATAATCTCTAAAGCCTGCCTTGCCCTTCAATATATATATAGAGGATCATATACTAGAGCCAATTCCCCACTGTTAGATACAGGATTAATGACAACATATCACTATTTTAATTTTTTAAATTTATTTATTGATTTGAGACAAAGAGAGAAAGAGAAAGAAACATTAATTTTTGTTGTTCCACTTATTTATGCACTCATTAGTTGACTCTTGTATGTGCCCTCGCCAGGGATCAAACCCACAACCTTGGTGTGTTGGGATGATGCTCTAACCAACTGAGCTACCCAGCCAGGGCATAAAATAGATCACTATTTTAATAAACACTGATATAGATATTTTTATTTGCTGTAGATTTTAAAACATTTTTCATATAGAAAATGCCTGTAATATAAATGTTCTTTTTGCTACTTCATGCAATAATGTCTTGTCAAACTTAAAAAAAGCCAGCATAGAATGAATGAAAGCTTCTCAAGAATGAACACATATAGCCCTGGCTGGTGTGGCTCAGTGGACTGAGCAAGGGACTGTGAACCAAAGGGGCGCCAGTTCAATTCCCAGTCAGGGCATATGCCTGGGTCACAGGCCAGGTCCCCAGTAGGGGACTTGCAAGAGGCAACCACATATTGATGTTTCTCTCCCTCTCTTTCTCTCTCTAAAAATAATTAAATAAAATCTTTAAAAAATGAAAATAAATGGCATTCAATAAATGTTTGTTTAAAAAAAGAATGAATACATATAAAAAGTCAAAATCATTTTTTGTTCTCATGCTTTATTTAGTTGATCACAGTTTATTTATATTGGAGGGAACTAGAAACAAGTAAATGACAAACAATAGGTTTTAATGTAAAGTATAAATCTGTACTGTCTACTATGGTAAGCACCAGCTACATATGGCTATTTAAATTTAAATTTAATAATATTAAAAGTTTCTCAGTTTTACTAGTCACATTTCAAGTGTTCAGTTGCCACCTGGGACTAGTGATGACCATACTGGACAGTACAGATATAACATATTTCCCTCATCACAGAAACTTCTGTTGAACATGCTGTTATAAAATAGTCATGTTATGAAATACTATATATTATTTTAAAGGAATCCGGAACATCTATCTGCACTGGCATGGAAGGATACAAGTTTTTTGTTTGTTTGCTTTAACTTTTTATGTAAGTGGTTATGCACTCACCAGGTTAAGAGAGTTTTATAAAAATTTTATAAGATTATAGTCATGTGCTATGTAAAAATTTTAAAATAACTAGATTTTTTAAAAATTTCTGACGAAAAGTGAATGTATAGAGTAGTGAAGGGACACTGTGAAGAGATGAGACCACTTCTACTTAATTTATTGGGGGAAGGTTTCACGGAGGAGGTAATCCTGAGCTAGGGCTGAAAAAGTTAGCAAGGAAAGAGGTATAAGGCACAGAAGATGAACCTTACCTGTGGGGTCAGATAAAAGGGTAGATTTACATGAAGATTTAAAACCCAGAGTCCTTTGACCAGTTCTGCATTTGGGGAATGCCACAAGAATTAAACAGCGTATGTACTATAATGAAAGCACTTCCTAAACTATAAAGTACTGTCCAGACTAAAAAGATTAGAAGCACAATGTGCATGCTTTGGAAACTTGTGTGCTTTGAAAACAAAATACATATAAGGTAGTATTTTTCTTCTTTATATGAAAATAAATAAGAATTATTGATAAATGCAATTATATAAATAACAGATACATATATAGCATTATATATGCATTAAGTCTGAATTAATAGAATATTTATTTGTTTGAAACCACTAAAGAGTCATGATTAGAAATTATATTCTCACAATTATGTTTAAAAAAAAAGAAAAAGAAAAGCAAAAACATCTAGCCAGAAATATCACTCTACCTCATGATGATTTCGTTTTTCTTTTGCATAAGCCTGTGTCTTTCAAATAATCCACAAGCAAATAGCTCCATTCTGTAGATGAGAAATTATAAAAGACCATGTAATCAGCTGACAAAGGAACTGAAAACAAGCCCAGAGGAAATGCATGGCTGTTCTTACAAAGTCACAATGTACTGTTCTGTTTGCCTCCCACTCTCAAAGTGTATATTCCTGACATTTCTTGTCTTATAATTGGACTTTATGAATGAGCGCTGTAGGATGCTGTCTGGTGAATGATCTGAAAAGGATATGCTGAAGCACAGTGGAGGTGCTTGCAAGAATTGAATGCCAGGTTTTGTGTGGGAACTTAAAGAAGAGGCATACATTGGAAATTAGAAATAAGGGCTATTTTTTCGGCCCTTAATGGAGAATTTGAGTAAGTTTAGGCGATACACAATGTAGAAACCAGATGTGTTAGAGTGAGTTTGAGAATAGCGTGGGGTCCCCTGGCTTCCCAGAGTTTATAACCTTTACAATGTTCTGGGAAGGAAAGAGCAGTTCAGTAATTTGTGTCTTCTTTTTTTTTTTCAATTCTAATTTTTGAATTAAATTTTTTTTCTAAACATCAACGTTTTTAGGATGACATTGGTTAACAAAATTATACAGGTTTCAGGGGTACAATTCTATAATACGTCATCTGTATATTGTTTTGTGTAATTTGTATCTTCTTTACTTTAGCTTCTTTATTCCAACTGCTCAGCAACCATTAAAGTCACACTTATTAGCATAGTATGTTGTTCTAACTGCATTCAATCGCATATCTCTGTGGTCCAGCTGATGAATAGCTCCAGTTAGTCAAGAATTAGTTCAATAGGTCTCTGGAAATAATCAGTCATCTTTAGTAAACAAGCTTTTCATGTGTGCCTACTATGTGCCACGTGAGAACCAGAAGCTGGGCGGTTTTATTCCCATTCACATGAGGCCACGACAAGGATTCTCTTTTATTGGCAAAAATACTGGGGAAAGGAAAAAAGAAAAAAAGCATTTCTGAAGCAGGGCAGGCAAGAATAAAAAAGTCGGCTTGAAAAAATTCTCTAGGGAAAAAGGCCATTTTGTTAATAGTCTCTGTATGTCTCTGGGTGGTAATGTGGTGGGCTTTTTCCCTTTGTGAAGCTTTTTTAAAATACTATCTGATTTTTTTCTACAATAAGCATATATATCATATAAGCAGAAAACAGTAAAGTAAAAACCTTAAAAGAAAAAAGTTTCCAAAAGCCTATACAAATAAGAAAGAGATTCAAATGTAAATAAGTCCATTGATTGGTATAGTTGACTGCCAATCATATTGATGGACAGCATGACTCCAGCTATTTAATTGACTGTTTTGTTTTGTTTTTTATTTTAATCAGGCATTGAGTTTCAACCTTTGGCAAGAAGGAAATATACCATTCACCTTATAAAGGCGTTAACTCTTTCTGGACTCTGAAATTTTGCCTTTACTGGTGGAAAAATTCTTGTAAAACCCTGCCCCCAAAGCCCTAAAAACACTTGAACTGTTAATCTGCCTTTTTCAAAGATAAGCATGAGATCCTCAGGAAAATAATGTTATATTATGGATTAATGTGTGGCATTTATGGGTTAAAAAACGACTACCATATCAACTACCACAACAAAATGTAGAAAATTCATCCATTGCCTTTTGTTTTTACATGTATGTGAACCTTTCTGCTGTTAGAAATGACTATGCCCAGTTCAATTCTGGTTTGTCAGAAAATCAGAGGGAGCCCCCAGTGTATGAAAGGGTCATTCATTGAGGGCTGAGCATGAAGGTCCTTAGTCCACAGCGAGTTATCCTGTGCACATACCCTCCAAGTACAGATGGCTCCTCGGGGCAGGAATTAAAGATGAAGAGAGAAATGACTCTCAAATGGAATACAGTACATTAATTCACTTAGAAGGCACCAGGGTGTGTCTGCTTTACTGACTTTTCCGAAAGCACAGAATTTGACCTTATTTCCACTTATGGTAAATATGTTTACTCCTTAAAATGTGCCACTAAGTTTCCCCAAATGAGGACCATAGCTTATCACCACATTCCAAATGAGCTGCTCGGTGGTTTGAAAGCACTGAGGTCATTTGGGTCCCACAGACACCGGGAGCCACGACACCACCTCTGTCTTCACCCGCCCTCAGAAGCTCCCAATGGCGCACAAGGCCTTTCACTCGAGACTTCTGGCGCTTGGCTGGGGCCTTGCAGAGGAGAAAAGAAAGCGGTGGGGGAACTGCTGGGTGAGGTTGGCCTTCCCTAACTTTTATTAATAGAGAACATGTGGGCTGAGGCGAAGGAGGGGACTGGGGTTGCTGAGTAAACAGGATGGGATGAGAAAGAGAATGATGCTTTTATATTCTTGTCTATTACAGATCCAGGGAGGCTCTTTAATGGAGATGAAAGGGAGAGACATTTAAAAGAAGTAGCTTCCAAAGCTAAATGTGAAGACCACTGACGTCTTCTTTCCCATTTCCCGTGGAAGGGAGCTGTGTGGTCAGTGGGCCTTGCTGACTGGGTTTCCCCCAGGCTTTGCTCATCTATGGCTCTGCTACACCTCTGTCTTCTGAGAATTCTTCTTCAGACCTTTCACTAAATTATTCATGCCATTAATATTCATAGAGTGCTGTTGTTTGCTAGGCTCCATTTTAGGTGCTGTGAATACAACAGCAAACAAGACAGTCTTCATGGACAGTCTAGAGAGAAAGGGGAGTAATAGAGAATTACAAGAGCCAAGTACAGACTGTGACACCATGGAGATGCAGGTGCCGGGAAAGCCTGGAGAGAGGAAACTAACCAGACTTTGTCAGGGGAGCGGTGGTCAGGGAGGGCTCCCCTGAAAAAAAGTCCTTGACACCCGAACCGAGCCTGGAGTTAACCAGCTGGAGAAGGGAGGGTGGGTTTAAGGCTTGACATGACAAGAACTGTGCAAAGTAAGCATCATTGCTTAGAAAATTCATGCTCCTCTCAGGGACGAGAGAGGCGAGGGTATCCCCAACAACTCTAAGGAAGGATGTTATAGAAGCTAGAACAAAGAGTCTGCTGCTGTTCCAGCGAACACCTCCATGAGACTCCACACCCAGAGGAGGAAGGAGCAAGAGTGCTGTTTGCACGTGAGGCTGTCTTCCCATGCTGACCTAATTTTGCCTGAAGCCCAGAAATGCCTTTTTACGGGAAGGGAGTTAAAGGCTATGAGGCAGGCCGGTATGTGAGGGATTTTCCCCCTTTCCTTATCCAAAAATGCTAATATTGTTACAAGTATAAGTATTTAAAGTATCTTAAGAATGTTTGCCCCATAATCTTAAGAGCAGCATTGCTAAGATAAACTATCACATTTAAAATTTCATGTCAAACATCTGACTATCAGGAAATTTTATCATTTAATTTAATTTTTAATACTATATATTCATGTCATAAACACTGAGTATTTGGAAGATTGCTATATAAACTTGAATCTTACCAAAAATACGACAAATACATATGAACATATCTATCATAAAGTTTTAACCACAGAAAACATAAACAAGTACCGGTGAACTGAACTGTTACAGATTTTTTTTCATTTATCAATTTTATTTCAGGCAATTTAAAAGAAATGAGAACTTTGTATTTAAAAAAAACATTTTATTCCATGTCATTATTTCCTTTCAATCTGCTACCTAAAAACATGTCCATATCAAGCTTTTGTTTCTTGATCCTTATTATAGTCTCCATAAAAATCATTAGAAATATACTGTCTCAAAAAGAGAAGCTGATTCCTCTCCTGTCCAAATTGTTAGTTTTCTGATTGACTTTGAAAACCAAAACTTTACTCTCTTTGAGGGAAAATAATCTATTTTTCAAGAGAATTTCAATCTGTCAGTCACTCTGATAGACGCCTTACTCCTACTGTATTATTTTTTGCTTCAGCTAACACCTGTTAAAACAAAGTCATTTTTTAAGCTGAAGACAACTCAACATTCTGATTAGCTCCAGAACTTCTTCACACAGTGACTGCCCAGTTTTCCTGATGCAAGACATTACCTCGACTCATTTTCTTCGAGAATCAAACAAGTGTGTGTTCTGCCCCAGAAATGAGCTGCATCTGGACGTTGTCTTAGCAGGGAAGTTCGAGTTGCTGGATTTGTGACTTGTACATTTTCAGTTTTAAATCTCACAGAAAGATACTTTGGGAGGGGGGAAAAGTTCAGGAAATAGTCATTCTTCATCGTTTTTAGTCAATGATCCATTTGTACCTTGGCCAAAAAAGTATTGTTACAATGAATTTTTATACACAGGCAGAGGCTACAATTTTCACTGATACTCCCTCTTGGAGACAAGAGAATTCAGTGCTTTGATAAAAAATATAGACTGAGTTTAGACAGAGATACTGTTCATCAGTTCTTTTTCACAGAAATACTCCCGTGAAAAACTGTTTTAGTTCTGCTGAAACAAGTTATTCTGCATACTGAGTTCTATATGAGACAGCCATCCAAAAGAACTGGAAACATGGCCGTGTTCACTCAGTTGCTATCCTGAAGGAAGAAAGCTGATGAAAATGTTAAACAAGCCAGTGAAACAGAGGGAGCTAGCTTCTTTTCTTTTCTTTCCTCCCTCCCACCGGCTCTCCTCCCTCCCTTCCTTCTGTCTTTCCTTCCTTCCCTTCTCTATATCGCTTTCCCCTTTTCTTTTTTTTCAAATCCAGATGTCTTTAGCTCAAAGGCTGTTTGTTACATGTTTTTACAACTTACAAGCATTAAACCACACTTCTGTCAACCAGAATAGTGATAGCATACCAATTAGTTAAATTGTCAGAACCCTCAGGTAAAAATGCTTTAGGAGCCAAAAGCAGCAAGTCTCTCCAGCACGCGGAGATGTTTCTCCCTGGGTTTAGAACTGGGCTTGCCTCCGAATCAGAGGGACGAATCGGTGGGGACTTCAGGCGGGAGCTCCTTTCCTGCAGTCTGCAAGCTGACATTGGGAAGACCTCGCTGCCATCAACTTGCAAGTCACTGGAGATGAACCAGTGCTTTGGGGAAACAAAGTAAGAGGCAAGGCAGACACCGGACCCCTAGTTCTCAAAATTAGCCACTCAGTAGAGTTTGGGTTTAATGTAACTGGCCTGGATGTGGCCTGGGCCTCTATATTTTCAAAATAAGCAAAGCTTAAGAATCATTGTTTTAAAGTATACAAATTTCACATTTAGAACTTAGATAAATTAAGGTAAACAAAACTCCCTTTCATGTGAGGCGAAAGATTAATCAAAAAGAGGAAATAGTTCTTACTATCTCTGTTCCTCACAATTATTCTGTTGTCATTTAACATAACCAAATGGCCCTCTACAAACCCGCTAAGATTTAGTCAGTTCACTTGGCCCCTCTTCAGAAGCTCTGCATCAGAAACTTTACTTCGAGGCAACTGCAAGAGCTGTCTGTACAAACCCCATGTTGTTCCTTGGCTCCTCAAGGCCCTCCGCTCCAGAGGAGTAGGAAACGCTCTTGCTGGCTACAGTATAGTAAGCTGTCCCATTCAGAGGGGGCGCCCTGACGCACATCCAGCAACTGTGGTCAGACAGGATGGAGGTGGGCCCAGGGTCTGTAGATCTTCTAGTTTTTCAAGAGAACTCAGAAATCTTTGTATTTACGTGAAATCTCACCATTTCTAAGTGTTAGCAAGTAATTCAATTGTGAATAATTGCAACACCTATGCTGACCAAAAAGCCAGCTGCCATTTTGCAACCACTGGCCTGAGAGGCTCTTCTCCATCTCACCTTCGTGGGGCTAACTCCTACTCGGCTTTCAACACTCACTCCTGGAGGCCGCCGCTCCTTGCCTCCCCTTTAACCCCAGCCTCGTGCTCCAACTCTGTGCACTGAAGCACATTTCCAAAGCTTATCTCCCTGCAGTGAGATCGTGCGGTCTGTCTCCCCTAATAACTGCCTGCTCCCTGAGGGCTGGGATGGTGCGTTAGTCCTTTTATTTTAGGAGTGTCTGATAATCCCAAACTGGATTCTGACTCAGCAAACAAATGTTTATTAAATGCTTACTGTGTGTATATACAAGAATGTAACAAATTCAAATTATGGCCCCTCCAATACAATGTGGTGGCTTACAAATGACTCAGCTGTGAAGAGTCATTGTAATGTAAATGCTAGTGCGGAGGGGAGTGGGAAGAGCGGAGTGTTTGGTGGAAAGTAGGGCTGGGAGAAAGAGAGCTACACCTCGTCTTCTAAGGTGAAAAGTGACTAGGTAGCACCTACAACTGCGCAGTCAGGACGTTAATCAGCATGGGCACGATGTATGGAAGCACAGAGGCAAATATGAAACTCAGCAGGTGTTGCCTCTGGGGGAAGGGGGCAGGGAGGTAGAGAACTATAAACCTGTTGGAACCATTTTATTCTTTAAACTTTGATGCAAGAATAGAAACAAATAATAAAAATTTTAAAAGGAAGGGTGGAACTGGTTTTTAGAGCTGTGTGTATTTGGGTTGGAATCCCACTTATCTCTGGCCATGCCAAAATTAACTTCCTTAACCTCTCTGAGGCTATTGGTTTCCATCTGTAAAACCAGGACAATGGTGTTTGTGAAGATTAAATGAAGTTTAATGTGCGAGTCCCTTCGCCCTTTATTGGACAGTCTGTGTAAGTTCCATGTCAAATGGCCAAGGTTCCCTTCCTCCCCTCCCCCACTACCCCAGTCACTTGGCCGTTCTAGGAGACTAGCAGCCGGAGTTTTCTGCCCGTATATCAGAGTCCTAAGTACACCAATGCCCAATTGTCTGACAAGGGAGCCTTTAAAACCAGTGTTCCTCAATCTTCAACAAGGTATAGACAGACGCCTTTCCAAAGAGAAGCAAAATCAAACACAAACTCTTAGGGATCCAGTGTTGACTTAGACTATTTTTATTGTAATTCTTAAATGTTATATTACTATTTATATATGCATTAACTCCTTATATACATGTAACTTAAGCAACAATAAAGCAAAGATAAATTTAGATGAAAACTAATTAAAGAAATAATGGATTCAAACATACGCTAATGTAATATGACATCTGGTGACATCTGCTGAAACTGAATCACAGCTCTTCAAGAGTGCATGCTATATATAGCGGGTCCTCACGCATCCCCACGCCCATGTCACTCGGGCCAGTTGATGACCCAGTTCCTCACTGCTGTTCTGTGAATCTTCCTTCCACTGCTGGGTGTGGGACCTCTCGGCCTTTGCATGGTGCTAGCACATCTCTTATGCATCAGGTCTACTCATGAGCTTTTCTGGTGAGCTGGGTAATTAAAGTGACAAATTTAGCCCCCACTCAATCATAAATAGAAACTTAGGCTCAAAAATAGAGAAAAACCTTAAATTAAAAATCATCATGGAAAACTAGAAAATCTCTGAATGGAACTCCATGGTCGTTGATAAAGCCTCCGGGGAGACCTTAACCCAAAGTCAAGAGTTGGGCCCTTCCAGTCAGTGGGCAGCATCCTCCCTGTCCCCATCGCTGCCTTGCCCTCCACAGGGTGCAGTCGGGACTTCTGGCTTCATCATGTTTTTACCATACCCACAGGGCATCTGTTAAACTCTAATAACGACTTCCTTCTTTTCTACACCCAATTGTTCCTCAGCCTATTGAAATGGTTGTGATGAGTCCTTGGTTTGCTTTCTTTTTTTCTTTTACACTTGCTTTCTTTTTTGAAATACATATTACATTTATCTCATACACAGGGCAAAAACCAAAGATGTTATCTAATTTATCAAAGGTCACAACTTCACCTTGCAATGAAAAATACTTGCTGACTTTTTGGTGCTAAAAAAAATCTCTGTATTTTAGTGAAATTTAATACATTTGTTTCTAATATATTAAAAAACAATCTCGAGCTCTGGCTGGTGTGGCTCAGTGGACTGAGCGCTGGCCTGCAAACCAAAGGGCTACCAGTTCGATTCCCAGTCAGGGCACATGCCTGGGTTGCAGGGCAGGTCCCCAGTGGGCAGCGCATGGGAGGCAACCACACATTGATGTTTCTCTCCCTCTCTAAAAATAAATTAAAAAAAATATTTTTAACAACAGCACCTTTTGTGGAATGACTTGATATCTAAGGTATTTGAGCCTTCCCTAGTAAGAGGTGGTGCTGTCAAAAGAAAAACAGTATATTCGAACTTCCCCAATCCAGCCTCCGGTCTTACCTCACAATCCAGGCTGTTAGGCAGGATTCTCTCAGACACAGTAGGCTGTGTCCCCTGGCCACGCACACCCAGCCACACGTGCTCTATGCCAGTGCCGGTGGGTGAAATGTTTGCAGTCACGGCGGTGCACAGAAGTTGTGGTAGTGTGAGTGACCATGGCCATCTGCAGGGGCTGCAGGTTGCTGCAATGAAAGGGAAGAAGGTTGAAAGAAGGTGCCTCTGCTCATGTTATAGAACCCCCCTCCCCCGCTGGGGGTCTTGTAAGTCTATGGTTCATTTTTCCCACTACTGATATGCACTGCGGCTCTCAGTGCCAGAGTTTGGTAAAAAGGAAAGAAACTTTATTCAAAAGTTATATGGGTTTAGAGTAACGGAGGAACATTGTCGTTAAGTCCCAAAGTCCCTTTAAAACTGCACACACACACACAGTCCTGCCTTCCCTTGCTAAACCAGGCCAGTCAGAGGAAAAGAAAATAGAAGTCCATTGCTCGGCTAGGCTCCTGTTCATAATCCAAAACCACATTCTCATGGTGGGCGAGGGAATCCTTCCGCATCCTTGCAAGCCAAGTGGCCAAGAGAGAGAACTCCACGTGGCTGCTACATCTTGCTTTCCTGATTTCTAAGTGGCGTGGTCAAGAGAACCTCCTCTCTGCTCCCAAACTGAATCCCAAACCACTGGTAAAAAGCCCCTAACATGGCTGCCCCACTTGGGTTTAAATCCCGGCCGGGGCCTTCCTCCGTAATCCCGTGGCGACTCCTCCCACACTGGGTTACACCTGCCAGTAGTCTGGTTTTCTGCCTTTCTCAGCTGCAAGTGTGGCTGCCTGACGCAGAAGCTGTGACCAAGCTGCTCTCTCAGGCGCAGGAAGCTCCTCCAGCTACACCGCACCACGGGTTAGAGTCATGCCCACCCTCCTGGCTCCTCGGGCAGGCACCGAAAGCACAGGCCAAGTTCTTCAGATATGCAAATTACTCTCAATGGCCCTGCTCTGATTCCCTCATCCCCCCAAGTGACAGCTATGGGGGTTTTCTCCATCTGGGGGGGAACCTCTAGCTCAGCACTCCCTTACACTCATACCAAAAAGACCTAGGGCTATTTTTTCATTGGTTCTCAATAAACACTAAAGAACTGCTATGGGAGGTTCCATGTTCCTATCAGGCAGAGTGAGGGACAAAAAGAGAAGGAGACGTATACTCTGCCTTAGAGAAACACAATCTAGAGGAGGGGACATCCTCATCAAAGCAAATAACTGCAAAGCAGCGTGAGAAGTGCTAAGGTTAGCAGGGAGCAACTCAGTTTACCCGGAGTAACTCTGAGTTGTCTCCAGCTGGGTCAGAATTCCTCAGCTTAACAAGAGGTGGGTGGGGGAAGCAGTCCAGGCAGAAGCCACAGCCAAGAGGCATAACAAAGTCTGGCTCACGCAGGGAAGAGTAAGTAGGTCTGGGATTACGTAATGCATAGTAGGTAAAAATAACCAGAAAAGACTTCCAGGGTAGATGATGAAGTTTGGATTTTTCTTGTTGGTTTCAATTTGGTGTGTGTATGTGGAGATAGATAAGTAGATAACAATATTTGTGTAAATAAAGCATTGTACTAATTTGGGGGACAGAGTTTTTTTGTAGTGCTTCTTAAAAGGAAGAAATGCAAAGCAAATAATAACTTATAAAATGCAATTCTACAATAGTATTGATCAAGTATTGCTCATGGTTTTTGAACGAATAAAATCTAGAATAACTAAAGGATGGATAGGCTGCTGTCCTTCAAACAATTTTTCACAGATAAAATTTCTTTCAAGCAGGACTTTGATAAGAGTTGGGCCAAAAATGGTTGATTTCCAGTGTGGTGATGGCCTGAGGGAAGGGGAGCGAGGGCTGGGTGGAAAGGGAAAAGGGGGGGAAATGGGAACAACTGTAATAGTGTAAACAATCGTAGTAAAGTTTAAACGAGTGGCTGATTTCATATTCTCTGCAAATTCTTCTGTCTAAAGTTGATTTGGTGGCAATCGGTAGGCATTGAAGAGTTGTAATCGTAATCAGTGAGCTGACATAATTAATATGCATGAATTTTAGGGGGGCAGTGCAGGAAAGAGTTGGGGGATCCATGAGGAGTTTATTATATTGTCTAGGATTTTAAAAAAAGAATTGAGCTAGGTAGTGACATATACATGCAGGAGTCTAAAGATATTGAAATGGTGAGATTGCTAAAGCTTTGTGACGAATTAGTGCTGAGGAGAAAAGTAAGAGGAATCTGAGAAGCCTCCCGGCTCTCTGGCTGGAATGTCTGGGTGAGCTTTAGTCCCTTTATGAGAACAGTAAGGAACAGATCGGAAGAGACAGGATATGATGATGACTTCTGGGGAAACTTGATGTTAAGACATGATGGAAGAGCGGATATAAATCATGTTTTTTATACAAGAAGAATAATGTTGAGACAGCGATTGAACCACACATTGCTACAACCACATTAAAAGGCAATTTGTCGGTATTTAATCTAAAATGTATGCACCACATGACCCGTCGATTCCATTTCCTCAGTATCAACCTCAGAAAAATACGTGTGCACTAGGAAGCGTGTAGAAGGGTGTGCACGGCAGCATGGTTTGTAGTAGCAAAAATTCAGACCACTTCTGTGTCCTCTGATAAGTAATGGTTAAGTAAGTTATGAGACAGTTTCCAAACTTGCTGAATAATGAAATCACCTGGGCTATTGGTTGAAAATAATTTGTTCAATCCCCTTCCCCGGCCTGTGGAAACAGACTCTCTCGGTCAGGCCCTGAATACTTCTAGGTGATTTTTATCATCAGGCACATTTCTGGAAGAGTTAGGAAAAATGTTTCCAAAACTGTGCCTAGAAACAAATGTGAGGCAGGATTAGAAAGAATGAGGGTCAATCTCTGTGAAGCAACTCAGAACGGACTCCAAGATACACTGAGTGACAACGGCAGACTGCAGAACGAACATGCAGCAAGATGCCACCGTGTAGCCGCAGACCCACACACAGAACAATATGTTTCCAGAAGCCAGTATGGATTCGGGGGTGGCGATTTCAAAGGGAACTTCTGTTGTGCCCATAATTCTTGAATTATTTGATGATCAAAAAGTATTTGTATTAATTCTGCAATTAAGAGCAAATATTTATTTACTGCTGCTGTGATTCAGGTGATAAAGGTAGCCTATGTAAAATATAATTTGTCACAGACCACATACACCCTGAAGCATACCCTGGTTAAATTTGATCTATGTAATACTTACTCATCAAAATTTGAAAGTGTTCTCCGCACACAATGAAGCACGCTTGTTGCCTTTGAGGGCAGGGCAAGGGAGGTGGCAAGGATGAGGAAGAGAGTTCCAGAAATCCCCTGCTACTTCCCTGACTACAATCATTTAAGACCCAGTTCAAATACTGTCTGTCTCTATGGTCCAGTTCCTACAACCCAATCTCATCTCTTTGTTTTCTAAGTCCCCAGGCCCTTTATCTACTCGCACACGTGTGTGCAGGTGTCAGCCTTCTTCCCACACTGTCCCTCAGGACTCCACTTCATATTTCCCCAAAGCCCAGCAGTGCCCCGCATACACAGCTCTCAATACTAAATGATTAGTGAATGAAATGCTTCCAGCTATGCCTCAGATGTCTGAGAATGGTCTTCTCTCCGCTGTAATTACTGCTCAGTGGAAGTCATTTAGTCCTCTCTACCCTCTATCCTCTCACCATCTTTCCCTCCTCCTTGCTGCTATCTAAAATTCTTGCAATAGGAAACATATGTTTTCATTACGTAATTAAAGGTGAGGCTCAAAACTCAAACCCCCAGGGGAAAGCCATAAAAAGTAAGTGGTTGCATCGCATTCTGCTCAGAGCACAGGATGGACTGGAGTGGAGAGAGAGATGGTTCCTCTGTACCTGGGGCAAGGGGCAGGGCAGAGCTGGAAAAGAGAAACTGTTGGCTCCTTATGAAGAAAATCAAGCCACATCCGTCGCCCCAACCACTTCCACCTTTTGTCTCTTTTCTGCAGCTATCCTAATAAGAAGAGCAATCTCAACAGCAGACAGCTTATTTCAAGTCCTCCTCTTGAAGTCAGTCTACCCGCTGAGATGGGAAACAGCATTTTATGGTGTCTACCTTCAATCATGTCATGAGTGGGGCTCACTTAGACATAAGCTGAGGACACTCTCCAAGAGCTGGGCCATGAGTCCATGTGGCTCCAGACTAGCAGCCTCAAGAGAATGAACAAATCATTGTTTTTTGTATAAATTATATGCCTTGGAACTTTGTGTCTTTTGGCATGAGTGCCATGGTCTCTCTGCCCTAGCCTTCTCCCATAAACATGTTGATTTTATTACTTACTTAAGTTATATATCAGCTGGGGTCCTGGCAGGGAACGTTTAGTACCTCAACTTGGGTAATTTAGGGAGAGGTAATAAAAGGACTATTTGTACACAATAAGAGATGGTTTTGTACCTTGGTGCCAGTATCAGTGGGAGGCCAGGGGAGAGGGAGGGATGTGTGATCCTGGGGAGAGAGAGCTGTGTGTGAAGGCCACCCAACAGGTGCTGTGGTCTTTGGTCAAGGAAATAGATACCCCATTCTCAGTTGTCTTCCTTTTCATTCTTCCATGGGTCCCATTGGCCAAATCCTTCCGGGAGCTGGAGGTCGAGGGAGCTCACTGATGTGGTCCACAACAGGTCAGCCCCTAGGTCATGAACAGAAGGAGATGAGTGAAGAGTGGCTCTGGAGGGACAAATGCAGGATGTTCAGCACAACTTCATTTTCAGTGTCTTGCTCAAGAAACCAAGACCAGTGCCTCTGGGACTGCCTTTCCACCCCATCTCCCACCATTCTTAGCCACGTGACACTACTATACTCAGCACATAGGTCAACATCCCTGCCCGAGCTTTCTATGCCTGCTTGTAATTCCCTCTCTGCCTGGACCTTGCTCTCTCTCTCTCCTCTTGGAGAAATTGTACGCATCTATCAAGGTGAGGCCCAAATGATCCTGTTTGAAGCCTCCACTGATCTTACCCTCTTTGCATAGGCTTCATTGCTTCTGCCTTCATAACACGGAAGCACTGTGAGCACATACAGGGCATTGCACATTTTCCCTGAGGCTATGCTACTCCCTCCTCGAAGATGAAGTCTTCATCTTGTCATTACCAATAACAACCATCATTTTCCGAGTACCTATTATGTGCCAGAGCCAGGCCCTTTAATTCATTTTCTCAGCTCATTCTTTTGTCTATGACACAGACACTTGGTTTTTATCCAATGTACCAGGGTATGAACTGGTTTTCAGAGAGAATGATATGCTTGCACAATGTCACTCAGCCAGTAAGTGGAGCAGTGGTCACTTAAGCTGCTAAACTGGGGATGTAAAACCATGTCCTTCTAACTCCCAACCTGAAAGTGACCACGATGAGCACTGCATCCCCAGAACTGGCACACTAATGCATAATTAGTGTGCAAGATATCTTTTTGAATAAACAACCAGAAGCATACTATGCTGACCGAAATCTCTCAATTATGAGTGTATTTCTCCTGGGGTGAGTTGGCACATGGCCTTGTTTTCCTTTGCTCTTAATCCCAGGATGGTAGCTTATAGTAAAGTCCCACTTTGCTAGTGAAACTAAACTTTGCCTTTGCCTTGTTAGAACACAGAATATCAGCAAGCAGAATCCCTTACAAGCCTTGCTGCTAGATCACTGAGTTGGACAATTTTCCCAAGGACCAGAAGGACAGTGCATCAGGAGCCCCTAAGCAGCATGTCCTTGTATTTTTATATGTGAACTGTGGGGGGCAGCTAAGGGAGAATTTTTTTTAACTGATCCTGTTATCACAATATCAGCCACCGTAGACTGGCTATTTATAGGTGGTTAGCTCAATGCTTGGTGCTTGACACACATTATTCCTGTTTTAGCAGCCCAACAAGATAGGTTATGCTATCCCCAATTTACGAAACAGGAAACTGAGGTTCAGTGAGTCTAAGTGACTCGTCCAGTGCCTCTCACTCATGCATAGTATCTGACTATCTGACTCAGAAATCCATGTCTAAATTCGCATGGCTTGATTTCCTGGAAAAAAGAAATCGAACCACACCAGCAATAGCAGAAACAATAGTATCATGAGGGAAATTCTTAGAACCTTTGGAAATTCTATGGCTAATCAGAGTAATTCTAATTGTCAAATATATTAATAAAACACAATATCTTAGAATCCTAAGATAAAACTTTCTTCACATAACGCCTCACTTTAGCTTTCCTTTTACATCTTTGCAAAATAAATTAGGTAAGAGAACTGTTGTGATCGCATTTATGAATGAGAAGATTGAAGCTCGGGGAAACTAAGCCCCAAATAACAATGGGATTGGAACCCAGGTCTTTACTTTCTAATCTGGTCAACTTAAACGCAAAAGCATCTTTATTGTGTGTTTTTGGACCCTAGCAAGCTTAAAGCCGACCATATACAGAACTGCTTGTTTCTAAAGAGTTGCCTCATGCCCACTCCCTCTTCTTCAATCACCCCTCTCCACCGTTACCTTTCTCCTCACTATTTTCATTTGTTGCACAAATATTGTAACAAAACAAAGGACATAATTAGAAGAAAGTTCACTTATAATTCCAGTACTCCAGTGTATCAATTATTTGTAGGTTTCCATTACTGCTATGCAGTCCTTATCCAAATGTTACCAAACAGGTGCACACACACACACACAAACACTCGAACTCATCTAGGAAAGTCTTTAAAACTTCGTGGTGACTAAAAGCTGTCACAGCATCAAGCAGAGCCTGGACGTAGTTCCATCATAAACCAGGCAACTAGAAAGAAGACAGAGTGAGGGAAACGTTTCCTCAAAGCTAGTGGTGGCTGTTTACCTGAGGGTTTTTAGTAGAGCCACCACTACCCAATTCTGAATGTGATCATTATCCTCAACAAGGAGAGGTGGCGAGTTATTTGATATAGAACCTTCCTAATCCTTTGAAGTTTATCTTAATCGGAGTGCTATTAACCCAAGTGTTAACCGTGGTTATCGCTGGATGGCGAGATGATAAATAATGTGTACTTCCTTCCTGAATTTTTTTGCATTGGTTGAGTTTTCCACAGTAAGTATGCAACATGTTTGTAATAAGATCAAAATTAACATAAAAGTGATGCCGAATATGATGAAAAGTTGCTCTGAAGAGAAGGGCCTATAAAAACTAGAGACATGGGGACAGACCACACAGTCTCTGTCACTGGAGGGACAAGCAGCCCCTCTCTCAGGTCAAAGACTCTAGAACGAGGACGTGCAATCTCCAGCCCCGTCTCACTCTCTTTCTAATATAACACCTGCTAGCAGGCTTCTGTTTCCTTTAAAAAAATTTTTTTAGCTTGGAAAGATTGTTTCTAAACCATTTGTCAACAGAGAAGATGTGATTCTGAGAGCATTTTATGGATTTTCTGTAGCAATGGTCCAATATAATTTAGTAGACAATAACACCCGTAGAAATGTGTGGGAGCTTGGCTGTCAAGTCCTGTAGTGCTTTAATAAAGGAACATGTCATTTTTCTTCAGCTAAATTTCAGCTAGAAATAATATTAGATGAGTTCTCATTGCCATTCATTCCGTAGCCTTTTTGCAATTTGGACACCTTAATGATTTCATGCAAAAATTCACCGTCTGAAGAGTCTTGGTGGCTTCTGTCTGATCCTGGCTTTTCCTTTTGATGCGGATTACTTATGTGCATCCATCATGGTAAAAACAGCAGAGTTTGGGCAAACACTGCTCTCGCAGACCCCCGCTCCCTTTCAGGCCTGGAGATCCTTCATCTAACCCAGTTCCATTCTTGTGCCTCTTCCCGCTGGCTTCCCCAGTGCCATTTTTATTAAAGCCCCAGCTCATCCCACATTCAGCCGCATGACTTCTTACAGGCTTCAGAACAAATCACCACATTGCTCCGATCTTGGCTTCTCTGCCCTCGGCTTTCAATTAAATTTAGAATTGACTTTAAAGGTACAACCTCAATGTACATGGTTGAAAATGACCTTGTTTCCCCTTTCCCACCACCTGCGACTTCCTGCGCGGGGCTCTTATACTCCAGCTCCGGGTTCAAAAAGTAGAAACAGGAATTTGCTACATGCTCCTGTGGCAAACTATAAGTCTCAAGCTGTTTAAAGTCTTTAAAGTCCCATCCAAAAGGTAAAGTACACTCTGCAGAGAGAAATCTGGGGGCCTGAATCTCTGGCTGCCTGTGTTCAGGGAGAGACACAAGGAGAGGAGGAGGAAGAAGAAGAAGAAGAGAAGAAATTTAAAAAGAAACCCTTTGAGCTAAACACTTAATTTAATTTCTACAGTTTGCATTCAGGATGATTAGTCTACTTGCAATACGCACCACTATCAAAGTAATTATATTAAATTAATACAAATGATCTGTGATAAGATTACAAGCACACCAAAGGGCACCAAAGCAGACTTTAACATCAAACCTGACTTTCATCTTTTGTCTTGTCATTTGGCTTTCCACTCTTAGCGAGGAACAGAGCTCAGTAAGCAGCCGGTCTGGGCTGTTTAGAATGGGGCCTGCTCCTGTCCCTCCTCCCCTCGGAAGGCTTTACCGGTCAGGACGACAGAACTGGAAAACACTTCTTCCTCTCTTCAAAACCCTTAATTTTCTGAGGCCCTTCGTTGTACCTAAAAGCAATAATGTCCCTCCGAATTCAGAAGAGAAGAAAAAAAGAACGACGTGATTGCCTGAAAAATGGATAAAGCAAGTTCAGTATGCGAAAAAGGTGTGCAAATTGAGAGTGCTCTGTAACTGTAATAAGCCAATTTATTCATTCGACCATCTATTAGTTGTTAGTTACTGAGTATCTACTGGGCATGACATTCCCAGGAGGTTATACAGTGCTCAACAGCTTGAGCCTCAGTTTCCTAGCCACTAAAATGGGAATAGGGACCTTACTTTAAGGTGTGTGAGAATCAAGTGAGAGAATAAATGTAAATCACGAAAAGCAAGTTCTTGGCTCATCATAAATACTGAAGAAATAGCCTTATATAAAAATATGAAAGAAGTAGTCCCAAATGCTAAGGAGATGGCAGTCTATGAGTTATTATTCTAAAACTACTATTTTTTTGTTCTTGCATGCTAAAATTGGGGAAACTACACAAATTTAGCAATGCAAATCTCTGATCAAAATACTTTTCTACCGGGCTTTCCTGTTGCTTCCACCATCCCAAGCCATTCCTCATTTCCCCATTCCTGGCTTCAGTAAACACTCTCCAAAAGAAAAAACAAAGCACTTTTCTATTGATTGGCTTTTAAGACCATGTGGGTTCTTTGCCAAGTATCGAAGAAAGAAAGGGGAAAGGAATGAACACATATTGGCTCTCTAAATGTGAGATCTCAGTGATTTTTCATCTTTGTTCCCCTTGAAACCTCACTCGGTTCTCAATACTAGACAGGCATGAAGCCTCTCAAGTCCCACACGGAGATGCAAGGGCTCAAGGAGAACCAAGGACTTCCACAGAGTCGCAGAGGTCCTCGGTGGAGAAGAGGAGATTAAACCATGTGACGGGATTTCTGAGCCCACGCTCCACCCTGTTAGGTCCCGGGGGAAGAAGTCTTGGATCTTTATCTGAAATATAAAGAGACATTTGGGGTTTTCTTAAAGAAGATGGAGACATTTTTAAGAAGAACAATGTTGCAGTAATTAATTTCTAATCTTCTGAAGAGTAGTATTGGAGTGAGATTCCTGCCTTTCCATTTCAACTCTTCCAGGTAGAATCTTTTCTTTCTCAGTTCTAAAAGATTCCTGTTGATAGGGACATTGTAGATACCTTTGATTCTCCTTTCCATTCTTTCAACAGTGTTTATGTTTTTCTGCGGAAGGAAACTGTACAAAAGTTTAAAACTAAACTCTGAAATGAAAAGTTAAGAAGGTTACACCACGCTGACCCTGTTTTGAAAGGCTACAGCCACCCTCCCCAGGTTACCTGATCTTTCCACACCAGTTCTGCCTTTTACAGCCTTCCTGAGACTCCACTCTGCCTAAGACCCGTTCTGGCTTTCCCTTCAGCCTCCCTCCCTGGACTGCAGGAACAGTGGTGACAGCACGTGGCAGTTCAGCCTGGGGGTCCCAGCGCCTGCCCAAGTCTCCTTTGCTGGGCGGTCCCACACAGGCTGCTCCGTAGGAGTTTTCAGGGAGTTAAGGAGTCGGGTTCTTCTAGGCCATTCCTACTTCCTCACTGGAGTATCGCTAGACCACAACTGGTCAAAAACAGAGGATTGAAACTAAGTCACTCCACAGAAGCCCACACGGACAAACAGAAATTGGAAATTTGCTTTCTTACACCTGCCCTCTGTTTTTCCTTCCTTTCCCTCTGTCTCCTTTTTAGTTTCTTGAAATAACTGTTTTTTGTAGTGCCTAAAAAGAAGACATCTCACAGTTCGTTTCACTCTGTAGTAAGCCTAAACAGCTCCTTATTCTCTCTATATTCAGCCTTTAAAGTTCAAGGATGAAAAAGGCTGAAGGGTGAAATACCTTATTTAGGTAAGTATTTCTAAATAAAATACCTTGTTTAGCTAACAAAGAAAAGTTCGCAGTTATCACTCTAAGAGTTGTGTGTATTTATGTGCAGGTTTTAATATTCCAGACCTCAGAAAATGAGCCCGTCATTCACACTGCATTTTGTTACTTGGTCAAATACACTTGTAAGAAAGTTCTGGGAATTTAATAAGGGGCACACCAGCATCACGGGGCTAATTGGTTGCAGCATTTGAATCGGAATCCTGGCTTCTGTACTTACTGTGGGCATTTGATCTTACTATGCTATACACAAGATTTATATCCTAGTCTTTGATATTTCCTTATACAAAATACTACTTTACAAAGTGTGCCTTGGAGCTGCTGTCAGGAACTGACTTTTAGGTAGAGTGGACTGTTGGCATGCCCTATTTAATGCGACCTATGTCTTCGAGGCATTGAAATACATTCTGGAGTGAAAGGCCTTTTAATAGAATGCAATAATAATATTTACCACTTACTCCTCTGGGCACTGGGGAAACATAGTGAACAAGGCAGAGAATGTCCCTGTCTTTATGAAGCGTACATTCTAACAGAGATTGACAATAATTAAATAAATATGTAATATATCATCATGTATTTGTAAGTGTTGACAAAAAACCCAATCATGATAAGGCCAGGGTTTGCCCTGACCAGGTAGCTCAGTCAGTTAGACCATCGTCCTGGTTGGTCTAGGGTGACCATTGCACCTAGGTTGAGAGTTCAATCCCTGGTTGGGGCATGTATGGGAGGCAAACAGTTGATGTTTCTCTCATACAGCATTGTCTCTCTCTCTCTCTCTTCCCTTTCCTCGCTTTCTAAAATCAATAAACATATCCTCAGAAGAGAATTAAAAAAGCAGATAAGGGGTTAGGAGGTTGAAGGGTAACTACTAGTCTGGGAGATGGTGTTTTAATTAATTCAGATAAGCATTGCTTTCTTGAAGGAGTGTGTGTCATTAATGAATGCAGTGAGGGAGTGAGCCAAGTGACCATCTGAGGTTCAAACGTTTCTAGGAGAGGAGAGAGGATGTAAGTGCAAAGATCCTGAGGTAGGAACATGCTTGTTGAGTTGGATGAACAGAAAGAAGGACTTCAAACCCCTTTCTGATCAAGCCACTCCTACTTTTATAACATGGCCTACATGGCTTCACATGACTGACCTTTACCTATCTCTCCTACCACCTGCCGAGTCCTACACTGGGAGGAAGCCATGGTCTGCAAGAGGGATGTCCTTGGGGAGGGTGGGTGAGGGAATCCTAGCACCTCTGCTTTTCTTAACCTCGTTCTCCTAACTGTGTTACTCCAAC